>VZTO01004779.1:7658-75121 GCA_013400615.1 Syrrhaptes paradoxus | reverse complement strand
CTCCCATGCCCCTGCAAAACCCCCCTGGTTTTTTTTTTTTTTTTTATGAGAAATGAGTGCCTTGCGATCATGAAACCCTCTGGGAAACATTTTGGCAATAGCAGGGTTCCAGCGCCGTCCCACTTTACCTAGGCAGGACTGCTGCGTCTCGTACGGAAAACAACATTTTGGATTTCCAGCAGGGGATATATGATACCCTCATGCACGAAGGCGCTTTCTTCTTGAAAATAATGAGAAACCACCACCAGCTCGCCCCGCTGGCACTCACCGATATAATCGAAGTGTCCGGGCGCGAGCCTCTCCGGCAGGTGGCTGGCGAAGATGAAGCAGGTGAGGAAGGCGAGGACGGTGTGCTTGTAGTGGACGGGGACGGCAGCCTCCGTGCAGCTCTGCGCCGCGCACAGGTAGAACTGCAGCGGCAGAGGGGTGTCCATGGGGGGGAACGTGCAAGGGAAAGAGGGGAATGGGAACGACACGTTCCTAAAGTGCCCGAGCCCCCAGCAGCTCCCCTGCCCATCGCCCAGCCCCAGGGCACGCGGCGCAGGACCCAGGGCTCAGTCCAAGAGCCCTCGCCTCTATTTCATGCAAATCCCAGACCCACGCCTCCTTAGATCTCACTGCAGCGACATTCCCACCCCGCTCTAGTTTAGGAACTGGAAAACTTGGAAAAAAACCCCTGGAAGCTCCCAAAGGCAGTAAATTTCCAGCACGGGCAAAGTGTGAGCGCGGTGCTTTGAAGTGGAAGGAACCTGCCTGTCAATAGGTGCAGGAAAAAACAAACCCGATCGCTTTTCCTGCCAGAGTTTGTTTTCCTTTAAAAAAATAAATAAAATTAAAAGGCTGGCTTATTTTTCTGAATATTTTCAGATTCGCATGAAGCAGCTGATGCTTCCAGCCCTGCGGTGCGGACACGGCGTGGTGCGGTGGACGGGGCGGCGGGAGGCATACCCTGTAGAAGAGGGGGATGCTGTCGAAGAGGTAGGGGTAGGCGAAGGCCAGCGTGCGGCACGTCTTGCTGAACCGCGGCCGCTCCACCTCCACAAACCTGCAGGGAAACACAGGAGGCATTTCATGTTGTGGGTGAAGCTACCATCAGTGCTGGATCCCGCTGGTCACCTTTTGCTGGGACCGTGCCCTGCCCCATACACACCGTTTCCCCACCGCCGGCCGTGGATTCTGCCGCAGCGGCGCGATTGCTGGGTGCTGAGAGAATAAACCTGCGCCCAGCCCTGGCTGAACCTCCCCTGGCTGAACCCTGGGCTGCGGGAGGATGGATTTGGGGGACACCATCCCGGCGTGGCTGATTTTGCTTCTCTGACCATCGCTCACCAACCAGCAGCTGGGAGCAGAGCTCATCATTAAACAGCCGCTGTTGGTTTCCCGGAGTTTTCACTCTTTCTTTCCAGCCAGGCTTTCTGAGCGCAGCAATCCAGGAGGATGAACACACCTGCCTGGGTCCGGAAGGCTTTGCAGGTCATGAGCATCCCGGCTGGGAGAGTCCCTGGTTGTTAATGAAGCTGTGCTGCAGCTTGTGTCCCAAACGCACGAAATATCACAGCATCCTTTTTCTTTACATCCTGCCAGGGCTTTGCCATTGTCATTTCAGAGCATGGAGTTACTCTAAACACCGAGTAAATTAATTTAACGAGTTAGTTGTTAATGCCATCACCACTGTGACGGCAGAGCAGCCTGGTGGTTATATAGCAGGAAAGCTTACGGCTGGGTGGGGAATAACATTCTGCTTTTGTTCCCCAGGAACAAACCATAGGAGGTACTTTACAGCTGAAATAATGAAAGAATTGACCACCCGAGTCCCTAAAAAAACATAAAAACAGGAGCTGGGTCGCAAGCCGTGTGCCGAGCCCCCAGCCTGCTCTTGCAGCTCAGAAACATGGGAACCGCTCCGTGCAGCATCCCCAGCGCCGAGCCAGCATGGTCGGTGGACCCTACCCTGACCCCTGCCCCACCGCGCTGGGGGGAGCAGGGTGGCTGTCGGGACAGTGTCCCCCACCAGCAGGGCTCCAGCAGCGAGCCCATCACCCTGCCCTCGCACCGCAGCCCCGCGAGATCCAGGAAACCTTTCCCTCCCTGCGGGGATGGACCAGCTTGTGGGGGGATTCAGCCCAGCGTGGAGACAGGAGGATGAACTGGGGCAGAACCACAACCCACCCGCCTGCAAAAGGTGGGTTCAACCCCAAAGATGGGTTGAAACCCCAACGACTGAGCTGATTCTCAAAAGCCACTAAGCGGCTTTTTTCTCGCTCCTCCTCGGTTTGACCGTGCTCAGGACACACCACGAGGATGCTGAGGATGCCTCCTGCTCTGTTTCCTCCCGTGTTTCCGCGTGATTCCTGCGGTATTTTCCTCCTGTGGGTCCACCTGCCCGGTGCTGTGCTCCCATCCTGCCCGGTGCTGAGCTTGCCCTTGCCACCCACACTTGCTTGTCCTTGCTCACGGGCACCCTGGGGACAGGGTTCCCAGAGGACGCCAGGAGCTGCGGCAGGGTTCAAGCCCGCTCTGTTCTCATCGCGAAAAGCCCGTACAGGTTTTTCTGCTTTCACAGGGATGCCAAACCCTCCGACGTGAAAGAAACCTTTTGTGCAGCTGCTCATCCTGCGGCCAGGGCGGGGATGGAGCCGGGTGATCTCTGTGGCGGGGTGACAGGGGTGGCCGGTGTCACGGGAAGGATGAACACACTGATATCATCCATCCGCACGTTTCCCTGCTTGGCAATGCAACGTGCCTGGGCGAAAGGACACAAAAACCACCCAGACCAAAAAAAAAAAAATCTCACGGCTGACTCATCAACTAGCCATCAAAGATCGGAAAATTTTCCTGAGCAGTGGGTAAAATCTGGCGCAGCAGCTTAGCAAATGCCTTGGGTCAGCTGTCACCCCGTCACCGCATCCTCCTGTCCATCAACCCCGTCACCGCATCCTCCTGTCCATCAACCCCGTCACCGCATCTTCCTGTCCATCAACCCCGTCACCGCATCCTCCTGTCCATCAACCCCGTCACCGCATCCTCCTGCGCATCAACCCCCCTCCCATCGCCCTTCCTGGGGCTGGTCCTGCTCCGGCCACGGCACAGAAGCTCTGCTGGGCTCAGGTGTCCCCGTCTGACCCTCGGGGAGCCGGGCGGGAGCAGGGGTGCCCAGGCAGGTCCCCGGGGAGCACACCCCGCTCGGCAGCATCACTGCCTGTTGCACAATTTGCTTCTGGACCCAACCCCCTGCCTCCGAGGGACACTTGCCTGGTGTGACCGAGCCCAGGGTGACACCGGAGCGAATGCAATCCTGAGCAGTGCCAACGGGGTGGCCCCGGTCCCGGGAGCCTGCTCACTCAGGGGTGTTTTTTGATTTTTTTTATTTTTAAGCCTACATTGGATGGATTTACTACTTAATTACCGAGAACTGCTGTTCTGTCCCACAGCGAGTTGCACGTTTTTCACGTAGCCGTACTTACAGTTTTGTAGCAGGGAGATGCTGGCAATTAAATTTGCAGATCAAGAATTTTTTTTAATCTGGGAGTGATTGCAAGCTGCTGATATTTCCTAAGTGTTATCTGCGAGTGGTCAGTACTAGGATTAGCACAGGGTCAGTGAGCTTCCTTTGCTAAACCCATCTAACGAGACAACAGAGACGCACAGGACAGAAATAAAATGGAGAAAAAGAGACAAAAAGAAAGAGGAAGAAACAAGGAATGTCAGGAAAAGATACCAAGCCCCAGCTGGCATCATCCACTGAGTGATCCAAGAGACACCCTTGAGTTCGCAGCACTGGAATACCCAGGACAGGTCCAAACCCCCCCCCAGTGAGTGACCTACAGACCAAAAGGTGAGTAAACCCTCCCGTACTCAACACTCAAACGAGCCAAATTTGCAGGGTTTGGAGTATCGAGAGCTCAGCACTGTCTCGGGCAGGCAGGATGATGCTCCGCTGCATCCCACCCTGCTCTTGCCGCAGAGCCCACAGGCAGTGCGATTGCTTCGTGCGGAGTTTGCTGGCATGTGGGAGCATCCTTCTCCCACATCCAAACCCATCCTTCTCCCCGCATCCAAACCCATCCTTCTCCCAGCATCCAAACCCATCCTTCTCCCAGCATCCAAACCCATCCTTCTGCCAGCATCCAAACCCATCCTTCTCCCAGCATCCAAACCCACCCTTCTCCCACATCCAAACCCATCCTTCTCCCACATCCAAACCCATCCTTCTCCCAGCATCCGAACCAGCCTGTGCTGGGGGATCCTGGGGGGCTGCGAGGGCCACCGCCCCCAGGGAGGAGAACCCCCCTGTGACAGTGACCACATGCCGAAGAGCAGCCACATGCCAGAGACACCCCAAAATGCAGAGGTACCCCGAAACAGGAGGCAGGAGTGACGCCGGCTGATTCACGGCGCCTGTGCGACAGGAACGGCGCGTCCTGCGGAGCCAAGAGCGTGCTGGTGCAATGACAGCCCCGGGGCTTTACAAACACGGCTTTGGGGAGGTGTCCGCCGCGGACGCAATGAACCCCAGCCCAGAAGCAGCTCGAGCACGGCGTGTATCGCTGGAACCCCGCCAGGCGCCTCAGCCACCCGCCTTACCCCAGACAATGTTCTGGTGCCATTCGGGAACGCAGCAGCACGGCGTGTGGGAGTGATGCAATGGGAACGCCGGGGTTCCTGCTCTGCAGAGCTCTCACACACAAACACAGCCCTGCACGTATAAACACGCCGCCCCGCACGCAGCGCTCGGCCGATCGGCGCCTTTGGCAGGACCGTGCCCGTGTTTAACCCCAAACCCACGCTTAGATGTTGGGGGCACAGCAGCCCGCCCCGTTTTCCAGGTTAGATCCCAGAACACCGGTCAGACAAGGCGCTGGAGGTGGGGATCTCCCTGCCAGGCACGCACCATGCAAAATTACCTCTTGAACTTTCCAAAATTAAAGCTCAACCAATTCCTTTGCTTTTTTGACCATCCAACTCTCCCAGTGCCAACTCCCCTCCCGACCCTAAACTCCCCTCCTTCATCTTCCTGAGCTGAAGGCTCCCGTTGTTCCGACACAGCCTGGAATTGAGCAGCTTCGTTAGCGACACTAATGAACGAGTTTGCTGCAGCAATCCCGGCAGCAGCTTACCTGGAGTAGCAGGACAGGCTGGTGCTGACGACGGAGTTAAACACGGCCGCGGGGACGTAGCAGCGGTGGAAGGTGCTGTCGACCCACTCCGCCGGGAAGATGTACGCCGAGTACGCCAGCGCGGACCCTGGGAACGTGGGAGGGGCCGGGTCGGTGCCAGGTCCCACCGGGACCCTCGGCATCCCCCTGGGCACAGCCCTGAGCCCTCGGATGAGCGCTGGGCATCGGGCGCTCACGGGAAAGGGAGGCGGGGATGAAGGGAGGGGAGCGGCTCGGGAGCTCTGGGGGGCATCCGGCCGACCCCCCGACAGCCGGCTCCGGCAAACACCGTCCCGTGGGAGCCAGAGGCACGGTGTGACATGCGAAACCCTGGTTCTGCTGCCTACCCTGGCATTGAGGTGCCACCAGCTTCCCTGACAGCATTTGTCTTTAGTGTGATTTTTTTTTTTTTGGCCTTATTGTCCTTCTTTGCCCTTTTACCTCCATCCCAGAGCTGCCCAGTCCACAACCCGGCCCCAAATGATTATTTACGGTGGTGTCAGAGATGCCTCATGGTCCCTCCCAAGCACCAGGCTGCCGGCAGGAGGAAGAGGAGGAGGAGAAACCCCACAGCAGCAGCCACCGATTCCTCTTGTCTGGTGGGTCCAAGCCATGGGACCCCCAGGGTCCATCCCCATCCCTGCCCCCCCAATGCTCCCAGGACCGGCAGCGCGGCAGGACCCCCGCAGACCCCCCCGGCCGTACCCAGGCTGTACATGCTGAGCGCCGCGTAGTCGCAGAAGTAGCAGAGGTGTCGGGCGCGGGCGGACATGGTGCTGAAGGTGTGGGCGCAGCTGGAGGCCAGCGGGTACATGCAGCAGGTCAGCAGGTAGGCGAGGAGCGGCCAGGAGTGGGGGTCCTCCCGGCCCCCCGGTCCCCGCAGCTGCCCCACCAGCGTCCACACGAAGTACCTGGGGGGGGAGGACAGTGAGCATCGCACCCTTGGGTGTCCCTCCATCCCTGTCCCCTCCACCACGGACACCCACCGCCGCCTCCCGCGGATGCTGAAGACCCCAGATGTGATTCCTACCAGGCAGGGATGAAATGTGTCCAGATGTTTAGCGTCTCGTTGGTCATTTGGAAGGCGCTGAGGACACAGGCTGCTGCTGAGCTGCTGGGGGGGCGATACCCGAAGAGGATCCCCTGCTCCCGGTACCCCTGCAAGGCAAGGACCGGCGATGCTGGCATCCGAGGAGGAGGAGGGAAGGTCGCCGAAATCCCGTGATTCAGGACCCAGGACCCTGCTGCCAGGACAGAGCCATGTCCCCCCGCCCCAGATGGCCACCCCAACATGCTGCCCCTGCCCATCACCCCCCAAAACCCCCCCAAGCCCGTGCACAGGGAGGCAAAGCCCCTCTCTGACCTGCGGCACCTGGTTGGTGCTGAGCAGCCGGGGCAGCTTGAGGCTCAGCATCGCGCGGGTCATGGCTCCAGCTCCGGGGGATGGTTTCAGTTCAGCTTCCCCCAGCGGTGCCTCACACCCCCCCCGGCCGCATCCTGCACCCCGCCAGGGCAGCGAGGGGACGGGGATGTCCCAAGATGGGTGACGTGATGCTCCCCGGGCGCAGGATGGGTGGCCTGGGGGAGAGGAGGGTTCGTGGGGACACAGCGCAGTGTCCCCGTGTGGGGTCCCAAACCCACCCCTGGCAAATGTTTCCACGGCGTGGGGAGGGGGCGTCCATCCCTGCAGGGATGTTGGGATCCCCCCTCCCACCCGTCCCCAAAAGGGGCAGGGGGAGAAGGATGACGTCCCCGGTCTAGAGGGACCAAACCCCCCTGTCACCACCCCACGAGACCCAGGGTGACGGAGAACAGCACCCACAGCCCCCAGGCAGCTCGAGGGGGCACAGAAAGTTGGGGGGGGAGGCTGCGGGGTGCTGGCAGGTCCCCTCGGGGAAGTGGGGAGCACAGGGGGTCCCAGGCAGCGCTGGGGCTGGTTCCTCTCTGCCCGCTCCCCATCGAGCATCCCAGTGCCCTGGTGCAGCCCCCCGGCCCCCCCAGCCCCCCGGCTCCATCTCTTACCCGCCGACAGCTTTGTCAGCACCGCCTCTGCCCCCTCCACCTCCAATCTGGGAAATAAGGGTGAAAAATAAATTCTCCGCTGCACCGTGGCCCAGGAGTCAGCCCGGCCAGATCGCACGTAACCCAGCGCAGGACCCTCAATTTTTTGAGCAATATCTACAGCCCCCCAGCCCATGGAGCCACGAGGAAGAGCTCCTGGGACGGTCTCAGCCACCCCGTAACCCCACACCGGGACATTCCGAGCTCCAGCCGCCAGCACGTGTTGCTGGTGCCGCACAGAGACCCGCCAGCCCCCAAAAAAACCCTGCGCAGCCCTTCCCCTGCATCACCCTTCCTCTCCCCCTGCTCTTCCTCCCCACCATACTCTACCTCTCCCAGCTCCGGAGCAAACAGTGGGCGCAACGCCGCGGGGCACCGGGTGTGCCCGGGACGGGGAGGAAAAAAATTAACGAGGCGAGAAAGCAATAAACCCGGCGTGAAACGAAATGGGAAATGCCGTCGGTTAACGATTAGACTTGAACCAGGAGCTGTTCCCCGGGCTGCAGGCGCGCTGCCTCGAAGCTGCGTGAATCCCTCGGTGTTCCCGCACTTCGGGAAGGGAAAAGGGACCCGAGGGCAGGGAGCGAGGGCTGCTGTGGGTTGTTTTCATGCTCCCGAGCTGCAGGCAGCCTGGCCCAGAGCTTTTGCCCATCGCCGCTGCACCTCCCGTATCAGCACAAATGAGGGTGACGACGGGACGGAACAAAAATAATGTCCCTTATCTGGGTGAAGCCGCACGAGCCCTTCCCGGAGGCACGCCACGGGCGCGGGAGCCCCGATTTGCAAAGAGCCCTTGGACCAGAGCCACCCAACCAACCACGGCCAAAGCTGGTCCCTGCACCGGGCCTGGGATCAACGCGTAACTTGTATTTTTAGGGTCAGACCGGATCCCTGGGGCTGCAGGGTGCAGCAGCCGCCCGCGCACACCCTGCACCCCGTTTCCCCTCCTTCGCGTGACTTTTTCCACCCGGGAGCAGCGTGGGATGAGGGACGGGCGCCCGGATCAGCCGTGACCTTTGCAAACGCCTCTTCTGCAAAGAGCAGGTTACGACTCTGCAGCCTCGCCCGGCCGGCTGCAAGCACGCCTCCTCCTCCTCCTCCTCCTCCTCCTGTCCCCGTGGCCACGCACGAAGCCCCACGGGGACATCGCAAGCTGCCGAGTTCACCCGGGGACTGATCCTGCCTGGCACTGGCTTCATGCTGTGGTTTGTCACCATCCCCTGGGACACGTCCCCTGTCCCCATCCCTCGCCCCGTGCCCAGCTGTGGCTCCTGCTCTCCCATGGCACAGCTCTCCCCCCCAGCCCCGGCCGGCGGCTTTCAATGGAAGGAAAAAATATTTGTGCTGTTAATTATTAACTTTTTTGACTTTTACGGCGGCACAAGGAGAGAGAGGGACGAGCTGAACTGTAAAACCAGCGGCTGGACTCCTCCGAGCGCTTGGCACCGGCGGCGCGGGACATGCCAAGACTTTTTCCAGCAGCACAGCGGAGGCTTTGTGGGAGTTGTTCTTGCAGCGAGCGGCGGCCGGGGGCTGCTGGGGAGCTGGGAGGAGCAGGCAGCTCCCGGCAGACGCAGCAGCTTCAGGCTTTCCCAAATCCCTGCGTCTCGGGCACGTGCTGGAGCTCTTTGCCAGCCCTGGGGTTTCATCCATCCTCCTCCCATCACATCCCAGCGCCCCGTCCCGCTCCCGAGCGAAACTTCTGGGAACTGTGCAAACACTCAGCTGCCGGTGGGAAAGCCGCGTGCCGCCGGCCCCGCCGCTCCGTCCCCATCGTGTGAACTTTTTCCCACCTTCATCGTTTCACAGGACATCAGAAACCCCCCCTCCCAGCCCCCCGGCGCTGAGCCACCAGCCACCCGGTGCCGTGCAAAGCCTCAGCATCCCCGGGTCAGCGCAGCTGCAAAAATTCAAGGGGGGGAAAAGCAGAGCAGCGGGTACTTACGGCGCTGGGTCGGATGCTGAGCTATCGCCGGCGCTGGCTGCGGGCGGGTACATTACTCATGTGTGTACAAACACAGCCCACATGGCCGGGGCGTGGGCGGCCCCGGGAACGCGCTGGGGCAGGTTTGCCAAAGCCGGGAATTGGGCAGGAAGGGCAGGAGGCTCAGCCCAAAGCCCGGCTCTGCTGGCGGGATGGTTCCCGCAGCCCGGCTGGGCGCTGGGGGAAGGACACAGCGGAGGTCAGCCCCGCCGGCTGCTTTCCCAGATGAGGAGGGAATTAATTCTGGCTCGTCTTTGAGTGGAACAGGAAAAAGGCAAGAAAATAAAACCGGAAATAACTGCGGCCAAACGCTCGCAGATCGTGCTCGGGATTAACTTCAGCCCGCCTGCAGGGAAGCGGAATAAGGGCAGGGAACAAATACTGAGTCACAGACCTCCCCGTGCATCCTCACCTCCCCGACCCCTCCGCTTCGGCGCTGGAAAACGCCCAAAACTCGCTTACTGGGAAGTTCAAACCCTCCCAGGGATGAGGAGGGAGGTGCTCCCAGGCTGGGAGAATCCTTAAACCATTCCCGGCTGGATGGGGGACATGGCTGGATGGGGGACACGAAGCGGGGACACGGCTGGATGGGGGACACAGATGGATGGGGACACAGATGGGGGACACAGCTGGATGAAGGATCCCGGCTGGACGAAGGGTCCGAGCTGGATGGGGGACATGGCTGGATAGGGGACACAGATGGACGAAGGGTCCCGGCTAGGTGGGGGATCCTGGATAGATAGGGGACATGGCTGGATAAAGGGTCCCGGCTGGATAGGGGACACGGCCTCCCGGGTACTGGGGGTCCCCTCAGCCGCTGGCTCCCCCGACGCCGGCCCCCCCCGCAAACCCCGGCGCGTTTCCCCTTCTCCTCGCGGTGCTGGCTGTGTTTTTCCTGCTGCCGTTGGTAACGTTTCACAATATTTGAACAGGGCGGGGGCTGAGGGCGACGGAGAGGCGAGAGGCGTGCGCGGGCATCGCTGCGCTGCTGTTAAACGGGAAGAACCGCAGCCGGGAGGGATGTGCTGCACATAGGGCTGTAGAGGAGCAACAAGGGCCGTTTGCAAGCAGGGCTGGGGGGCTTGCAGCAAGATCCTGTGTTTTAATCACAAGGGAACAGCGGAACAGCTCTTGGCATGAATGTCTGGGTGTAAGTGGGTTAACCCTCTGCTGCCAGCACCGCAGCACAGCTCCCCAGGGCTCTCGGGTCACCCTCGGGGTGCTGGTCCCCCCCAGAGGGATGTCCAGGGCTGAGAAGCTCATTTCCCCGAGCCTCGCCGCTGGGCTCAGCATCCCACTGTCTGTCCCCAAGCCTCACCGCTGGGCTCAGCTTCCCACTGTCTGTCCCCAAGCCTCACCGCTGGGCTCAGCATCCCACTGTCTGTCCCTGAGCCTCGGCCCTGGGCTCAGCATCCCACTGTCTGTCCCCGAGCCTCACCCCTGGGCTCAGCATCCCACTGTCTGTCCCCAAGCCTCACCCCTGGACTCAGCATCCCACTGTCTGTCCCCAAGCCTCACCGCGGGCACGTGTTTGCTGAGAGCTGGCCAGGATCCACCCCAGCAGCATCGAGCTCTGCTCCAGCCTGCAGCGAGGTTCCAAGGTGCGGCTGCAGCCCAGCTCCCCGGCAGCAGTGCTTTTACTGCAGGTGTGAAACCCCGGAGAGGATAAAGAAGGAAAAATCGGTATCTGAGCGTTGAGGGGATCTCCCTGCCCGGCTCTGTTGTTAATGGGAACACCCCACGCATCATCCAGCCCTAAGGTGTGCATAGGCACAGCCCTGTGCAGATGTGCACACCTGCTCCAGCTGCGCACACCCACCTCCAGATGTGCCCACCTGCTCCAGCTGTGCACACCCACCTCCAGCTGTCCACAGACTCCAGCTGTGCACACCCACCTCCACATGTGCACACCCACTCCAGATGTGCACACATGCTCCAGCTGTGCACGCCGGCTCCAGCTGTGCACACCCACCCCAGATGTGCACACCGACTCCAGCTGTGCACACCCATCCCCAGATGTGCACACCCACCTTTCTGGTGTGCACCCCCAGATGTGTCCCTGCACCCCATAACCCCCCATGCAGATGTGCTCATCCCCACACAGCCTGGGGACAGCCACCCCCCTGTGTGGGACCGGGGCAGGGGCCGTGCTGCGGGTGCCAGCGTCCATCCCACCCCCGGGCTCAGCTCTTGAGCCCCGCTGTCCCCCTGCGCTCCCCAGCACCGCGGACCCGGTTCATCAGCCCTCGCTGGCTGGGATTTGGTTTCTAACTGGGCGGCGGGAGCGTGAAAGTGGCTTTTCCCAGCTCTCAGGCTGAACCCAGCTTCTGAGCAAGTATTTCTTCTGCTGTTTTTATTCTTAAGAGTCCGGGTGCAGACTTTCACAAATTTCTGTCGAGGGGTGAAGACCAAGTGTGGGAAGGGTCCCCCAAGGGGGAAGGGATCTGCCCAAAATCCTCCCCCCAAGACATCCTGGGCAGGGAGTGGGACCCCCTCGGCGCCGGCTGCTGGCACAGCCCAGCTCACGCAACCCATTTCTGGCTCCAGCCCGCCTTAATTAATATTGTTAATTACAAAATGAACATGGTGACAGGTTCTGCTTCCGGGGGGGGGTGAGATGGAGGAATGTGTCGGGACGTTTTTGGAGGATGGGGGTCAGGCAGCCCCAGCCGGGAGCAATGATGCTGGGGGGGGGTACCACGGGGATGGTGTAGGGATGCCAGGGAGTGGAGGGAAGAGGGAGGAGAGTGGCTTTGGAAAACCAGGGGAGAGGGAAGCAGGGGCCAAGGAGGAGCCACATCGTGGGAGAGGAGCCAAACCCTCGTTGGAGTTTCCACAAGGAAAATCACCCCGGCCCTTCCGCTCCCTCCCTGGCACAGGAATCCAGCCCCAAATATAAACTGACACGTGGGAAGGGCTTCCTGACACCCTCATCATCATCACCACCACTTCCCGGGAGCATCCCACCGCAGGCACAGCTGGATAGGGCCCCGCAGCACCCAGGGCCGGTGCATTAAGAAGAGCAATCCCCAGCGTTAATATTTAATTCTCTCCAAGCAGCTCAGCACCCGGCTCAGCGCCCAGCAGCCAGCCCCGGGCAGGGGGAAATGGCATCTGCCACCAGCTGCTTCTGCTGACATTTGATTGTTCAAACAGGGCCCAGGGAGAACAAAAAGCTTCAGTGGAGTATCGGAGCGTTCAATCAGCTCCCGCCAAGCCCTGCGAGCGCTGGGATAAAGAGGGGATTGCAGGAAAAAGGCTTCTTTATGAGCAAATTAGTGGGTTGGTATTCCCCACCCCGGCAATGCCATTTGGATTTGCTTTTTTTCTCCTCCCACTAATGGGCTTTGCAGAAACGTCTTTTTAGATGCTGCAGAGGCCACTTGGTGCCTGCGGGCCAGGGCTGATTCGGTGCCTTGGAGGCAGGCAAAGGGGGGGTGATTCCCCCTGGAAAAGAGCAGGGAAGGGGGGAAACTGCCATCCCGGGACCAGCACCGCAGGGACCCAGGGAGGGGCTTGGGGGCAGAGCTGGGTGCTGGGGGGGGACATAGCTGGGTGCTGGAGCAGAGCTGGGTGCTCGGGGTGGGAGCTGGATGCTGGGGGGCAGCATCCTCAAAGCCTCTTCTCCCACCCCGAGAGGGCTGGCTGAGATTTCACTTGCAAACGGGTGAGGAACCACGTCCATGCACCATTTCTGTCTCCCAGGGCCAGGGAAGAAGCTGCTGCGTCCTTTGCTGCTGCGCAGGGAAGCCGCTCCGTGCATCAGCAGTTCCTTGCCAGGGTGACAGAAAGCCACTCGGCCACCATGGATCCACCGACAACGGCATCACTCGGGCTCAGGCTGGCAAGCAGAGAGGGTTAATAACCAGGGAAAACTCTTCAGAGCAGCACTTCTGCTGACAGAGGGGGCTGAGGCACCCGGGGCGAGGCTGGAGCCGCAGCGGGATGGTGCAGAAGGAGGATGCACATGGAGGATGCTCCTGCTAGAAAGTGCTGTTAATCCAGGCTTGCTCTGGGGGAAAAAGAGAAACTAAATAAAACAACAACAACAACAAAATGAGAGGCATCTCACCTTCATCAGCACCCAGAGCACAACCTGGGAGCGGCACACCTGGGACCTCACCCTGCTCGAGGCTGAGCTGATGCTCTCGTTTCTCCCCCCACTTCACCCCAGGAGCCCGAGCTGGCTGCAAGGAGCCAGCACCCGTTTCGCTTTTCACCTTGAGCAACAGTGGAAGCAGCTCCAGCCGCCCCGTTAATCTTCAGCTCAACCCAACGAGAGCTACTTGGCGAGTTGCTCAGAGATACAAGTTCAACAAGACGAGCTCTTAAAATATTTACCGTCCTAAAGGCTGGAGCTGGTGGGTGCCAGGATGGTCTTGCAGCACTTGCACTTGGCCACTGCAGAACTCCGACTTGTTGAAGAGGCTGAAACGCCGAGCGCTCGGCCTTTCAATAGCTCCTGCAGCTTTTGGAAGAGATTAGTAAAGTACAGAAGCAGCTATTTAACATTCTGGGAGCGCAGCGCATCCCCGGGAGTTATCAATCACTGCGGGCAGATGGTAAACGTATCTCCTTTCACCACAAACTGAGCAGCAAACCTTCTGATTCATCACCAAGACAACATATTTAAATCCACTTCTATTTTCGATTCGTACGTTTTTAACAAACTGCTAAGGAATGAAAATCAATATTTTCACCCAAGTGGCTGGGAGGCAGTCCCGAAGCTCTGCCCGGCTGCGGAGGGTTTGCTCGATGGGTTCCAGTTTAACGCCAATTTATCCAGGACAGAGTCGAACGGGGCATCCTGGGTGTGGGTCACGTTTACAGCCAAGGAGGCACCGACTCTCCATCCACCAGGAACAGTCAGCTCCACTGCTGCAGCAAGGTGGGAAGTGCCACACAGGCACGGAGTGGCTCAGACAATCCTGATTTTGGGGAGGAATTGGGATAGGACTTGCACATTTTTAGCTGAAAAGAGGAGTTAAGAGACTGGTGTGTTTTTTTGCACAGGACAAGCCACCTCAGCAGCCCACCTGTCGTCTTTGGCAGGATATTTTTTAGTGACCGGTTGATTAAAATTGTTATTTAACAAAAATCAGAGAAATTCAACATGAGATGCATTCAGCAGAAGCAACTCAGACCAGCAACACACCGCATGAACTTGATACAAAATATAGACCTGTGGTCCCTTCCTTCAAATCAGCAAACCTGTAACTGTTGAAAAAAAACGAACATTTTCCATCTTATTTAGAATAAAAGCCTTCCAGAAATCCCTAAAAGGAGTCAGGACCACTAAGAAAATTGTTCATCAGGGCTCACCTGCAACCAGACGTAGGGCGGAACTGATGGAAATAATAAAAACGCCCCACGGTCGTCTTAAGATAAAAAAGAATTTATTTTACAGTCTTATAAAGCAGCTTTACATTAAGCACAAACGTTGATCCATTGACTTTGTATATAAACATAGTAGAACCTTTCCCTCTGCAAAAAGTCACGTCTGGCCGTATATAAAACTAACATGTGCACATTGTGCTTAAACTGCAAAGTCTGTACAGCTTTACAAAGGACTGCCCTTCACAAGAGCATCCTGTAAACAATTTATTGCATATTTAACACATGGTGTATATCCCACATGTAAAAGGAAAAAAAAAAAGTAGAAAAAATAAAGTACAATTACAAGGTGAATGAAAATAGCAGCTTTCAGTGAATGTCTTGCACAGAAAAAGCACTGCCACACTCATACGGTTGTGCTTGTGTGTCACCGGTTTGCGTCCACCCACGCGCACGACGCTTCCCATGGGGTCTATGTACAGCGAGCCGCGTGGAGAGGTTCAACGGATCTCAGTGCCCAAGACCTCTGTCAGTCTGAAGACTGAAAACAAACCAACCAACCCCAACCGAAGTGAATTTGAAGAAGTTACGGGGCACCAGTGTCCAATAATCCCCTTCCACTGCACAACTCGATTAAAAAAAAAAAATAACGGGAGAAACCCCCCCTTCGGTTCTGCAGCCTCCGACAGCACATGTGGAAGTTAAACCAGCCAAGGCCAACAAAAACGTGATGGAGAGGGTGAGGACAAGGTGGTCGGACAGCACCCATGGCGTTGCCACAGCCGACCGACCCTTGAGGTCTTTTCCAACCTTAATGATTCTGAGAACCTTCTGGTTCCGAGTTTGCCCAGCCCGCAGCTGCCGGGCTGATCTCACAGAGCACTGAGAGATCAGCGACGCTGCAATTCTTCAAAGGCATTCATTAAAAACAAAAACAAAACAAAAAAAAACCCCAAAAAATAAAAAAAAAGAGGAAATTGGCCTCTGTAAGGCACCGATACCATCTCTTGAGGGATATCCAAAGAGTCTCTCCAGATTCTCCAGATCCAGAAAGGGCAAAAGATGTAGGAAACGCGCCGGAAGATGTTTCTGTGTTGGCAGTAAGGACCGGTCATTCGTAAAGGAAGCACATTTTTCTGGGTTGTGTATGTGTGTGCGCGTGAGTGTATGTATACACTTGTACGTAAAAAAAAAAAAATAAAATTCACCTCTGCTACCTTTGGTATTGAAATTTCTCCTGTGACATCCACTCCTCATATTAATTAATATGATCGTAGCATGCGTTTGCAAAGATCAAGTAATTACAGAGTTGTTTCAAATATCTGCAAGAAATAGAAAAAGCATCAAAAAAAAAAAAAAGAAAAAAAAAATCAAGATGCATATTGTCCTTGTGCCCAGCCTTTTTGTGATTTGAATGCACTTTGTCCTCAGTGTGAACATCTTAAGCTTAACCCCCACCTACACGTACAACATGTAATAGGATCAGCTAAAGTCAGCTCCCGTCCTTCCCATGCTGGCACCCGGCGGGAGCTCTCGGGTCTGGGGCTCTTACAGACACCAGCACATCCCAGCAGAGCCGGCAACGCGGTCGCTGCTACGCTACCAAACCAAACACCCCGATCTCATGGTGCAACGGGTTGGGTTTACTCTTCTTGGATCAACCAGGATGCTCCGCGCCGAGAAGGCGGAGTAACGGGGAGTATAAAGGATAAATAGGAAGAAGAAACCGCCTGGCTTCTTCTGCATTACAACAGTGAAAGCGTTTGGGTTCGGACGCGTGTGTTCGGTTATTGCACGGGCACCCCTGCTCCTCGATGGAGCCACGAAGACAAAGCACAGCCGAGAAGCCAGCGCTGGAGATGAACGACCCCGTACACCAGAGAGCCAGGAGGTGAAACTGCTGTTACAGCACAGGCAGAGCTGGAAAGCCCTCTGGCGTAACGTTGATTTTTAAAATGCTTGATACAGTCAAGCAGATTAAAAATGAAACTCACCATAGGAAAAACTGAACTCCAATTGCATCTCCTGCAAGCTCCAGGTCACGCACAGGGATTCAAGACAAGCCTCCCAAAGAATGAAGATGCCAAAGCTTAGAGACACCTCTCAGATGTAATAAAAAAAAATATATATATGGTACAAAACATGGGGCTCCATGACAAGAGATCCCAGCTACCAGGGAGGAGGTGGCACCAAACCTGACGGGCGATGGTAAGCTCGGCTTGACGAAGCAGGGGTGGCATGGGTGCAGGCTTTGCGCCAGCCCCACCGAGTTGTGCTTACGGGACGTGACTGTGAAGCCCGCACGCCGTCTGTAAAGAAACCTGCAGCTCAAGGATCTCCACACAGAAAATTAAAAAAAAAAAAAAAGCATATTTTTCACCGCAAGAAAAGAACTGGTATAAAAAAAAAAACCTTTAAAAAGATTCACCGTCCGCTACCCAGGTAAATACACACCAACGGCGTTACAGCACCAACACACACGCCTTGAACTCCGTTTTGAGAGGCCACAGACTAACTTCTCAGGCAAGTGTTCGACTTTAGAGACCTGTATGGCTTCTGCAAATATTTTCCTACAAAAAGGAAAAAAAAAAAAAACCCAAACCCAGCAAACCAACAACCCAAAAACCATCCCCACGCTCAGGGGTTTTGCTTCGTGCAGATCATTTCGCTGTGGAGCACTAAGGACAAGTGAAGTTCCCGAATCCTACCCATCAGACCCAAATATTTTCACACTGGAATGCAATGATTTTTTTTTTTAAGGATCACTTCTTTGAAACGTAAAAAATTCAGGATGCAACCTCTGAAACCGTCCCTCCGAGAGGCAGCGGGGCCGAGGGGTTTGGTCGTCAGCTCTAGTTGTGCTTTGCCCGCCCGCCTCGCAGGTAACTCTTCCACCTCTTGACGAACTCTTTGAAGATGGGCGAGTCGTCGATGGTGCTGAGGAGCTGGAGCTGGTTGATGTGGGTGGTGTGATAGTCCCAGCGCGCCAGGTTGGGAGCCGTGCCCAGCATGAAGTGCCGAAGGTCGTAGATGGTCCCTGAGCCCGTGTCGTAGAGGGGAAGCATGGCCTTCAGGGACTCCATGCCCCGCTCGTAGAGGACCCGTGCCTCCTTCCCCAGCTTCTCCCCGGCCGTTTCCTTCAAGTCGTAGAGCCCGATTAAGGAGTACATGAACCCGTTGAGCACGAAGGAGCTGGGCGAGGTGGGGTACTCCTCGTACCAGTCGTGCCGGTTCATGAAGACGGCTTTCACCCCGCGCTGCTCCGACGGCAGCTTGTAGGGTGCCGTGGCCCGCAGAGCCGAGCTGAGGAACGCCTGCTCCTTGGTCAGCAGGTACGCCCGCACCAGCGTGGAGATGGCCTGGCCTTGCGCCATGGCCGAGTACCAACCCGGGTCCAAGGATTTAAATCCTTCCCCCAGCTTCCTCGTCACCATGATGGGCCAGCCGCCCCGCTCGTCCTGGTTCCTCACCAGCCAGTTGCTGGCAGCAAAAAAAGCCGCCATGTGAGCGGTGGCCGAGATGGTGACGTTATCGAGGAAGCCTCTACCCTTCGCTACCAACCTCACCACTCTCTTGGGCATGATTTTGGTTTGCTTCACAGCTTTCGTGTTGGAGAGGCCGACGCCTTTGCGCAGGTCGGTGACCAGGTCCCTGGTGAGGGTGCTCCAGCTAGTCCTGGGACCGACGCCGTAGTAGATGTCTCGGTCCTTAAAAGCGATGAGCTGGGTGTTGGAGACGTAGTGCACGGTGAAGAGCTGGTTCTTCTCCGTTGTCTCGAGAACCACGGAAATGCTCCCATTTGTGACGAATTTGAGATCAAAAGAAATAATAAAATCTCTGGTGTTCCCAAGCTGCAGGGAGACCCCCTCGGTATTTTCTGCAAAAAAAAAAAATAAAAAACAGAAAAGCCGTGCTCAGCGGTAAAGCACTCATTGCTCCAAAACATTTAAACCACAAAGTGCAGCTTCCAGAGGTAACCCCTCTTACCAGGCGGGATCCAAAAGCTTTTAGGGCAGCCCATCAATAATTCAATCACTCTTTCTGCGCTCTACCATGTATTATTTAATTAAGCAGAAAAGTAAATCCGCCAGCGAAGGCTGAGTCCTGCAGCACCGGGGAGAACTCGTTTGCGTCTTGCATTAAGAGGCTGCAGCACTTTGCTGCGGAGCAGAAGTGCCAGGGGCTGGATCGATGGTTTTATCAGATGCTTCTGGTACCTGATGGATGGAGGAGTCCAACAGGCACCAGCAGGGTCTGGGGTAAGGGAAAGGACCACCAACAGGGGGGTGAACTGCTGTCTGCTGCTTCTCCGGCAGGCAGCTCTTCCTACAGGATGGGGCACAGCAGCCAAGCTGCCAGAACGTAGATGCTGCGTGATTTTCCTCTTCTGTAATTCAAAACATTAACCAACAACCAGCCTTTTGTTCCAAACCCAAAATTACACTTGGCAGAAAAGACACCGAAAACATGGAGCTGCTCGAGCAGTCACGTTTCTGCATAAAGCTCCGCTTTCAGAAATAAAAAAAAAAAAAAAAATTAAAAAACCCAAGCGGGGAGCGCCGAGAAGCAGGTATTTAGGATCCCCCCGGGACTAATATTTAAATCTGCGACTTTTTTCTTTCCTAACCTGACAGTTCCAAAAACCAGTTCGCTGATTAGCATAATAGGGGGGAAAAAAAGAAAAGAATATAGAAAGACTAATGTGTTAAAGTATTTATTAACCTCTCCATTGGCAAAACTCAGTCTAATTAAAAAAAAAATATTAAAGAAAGCTCCTAGGCAATACCACATAATGAAACCCAGTGTTCTCTCGCAGGCTAGATTTTAAAATGTAAAATCAACTCCTCCCTAAAAACCCATCCTAGAAGATCAAAGGGCTAATTAGTTTGTAAGGCTGTGTGCAAATCCAGCAGCTTTGAAGGCATGGAGGGATGATAAACACTTAAAGGCAGTCGTCTTAAATCAACGGCTTTCTATAAAATAAAATTCTCCCAAGTGAGGCAATTGTTTCTTTTCTGCTATTTCTCGAGGTGTGCAATGCTCTATAAACGTTTCTGCACCCAACCATCGAGTTCTGCTCTGCTTTCCCCGCACAGCAGCGGCTTCTCCCCGTCTCCCAAACCCATCTGCGGCATTTTGCATCAGGACCGTTTCCACGCCTTGCGCTGGAAGGTGTCCCTGTCCTTTGGACTGAATGTCATGTTTTCCAGCCTGTTCAAATCAAAGCTTCACTCCTTTGAGCTTTGGAGATCAGCATCTGCTTTGGGAGAAGAAACCGGGCGCTTTGTTACACAACATTTTCCTCTGATGAAAAAAAAAAATAATCTAATTAAAACCCCCTCCCTTGCAGTTCCTGTCAAGTAAGTTTTATGGTTCCTTGTAAATAACTGTTTGTGTGATAACGAAGTGAATTGTAATAGAGGGGAAAAGAAAAAAGAGTTTTAAGAAGGAAAGGCTGCCCGTTGTTTGCGCTGCCTCAAGCGCCTCTAAATCCATTCCTTCAGGCCATCCAAGAGGAGTGGCTGCATGCCGTGGCCTCCGAGCCCCGCAGATCCCTCTGCCATCAATAAGGGATGAGGAGAGAATACATAACGGATCTTCCAGCCTCTCGTCTCCCCGTATTTATCTACTACAAAGACACAAGAGTGTTCGACAATTTTCCCCCTAGAGACCCAGGCCTAAGGTGCCAACTGAAAATTACTTCATTGTCTTTTTAAGTAATGGACTCATTAATTCTAATGGGTATTGATTGAGGGAAAATACATTACGTCCTTATTAACGAGCCTGTCCCAGCACACAGGAACCCCTTGCCTGAAATAATGAATCTCCCTGCTAAGCACAAAACAGCATGCGGTAAATTGAGGAGATGGCAACAAAATGCCCCTTGCACATCTGCAGGTGAAGGAGAGACCCGCGTCCTGCCCCAGATCTCCACCAGCCCCTCCCAGTCCTCCTCCAGTTGCATCCCAGTGAGGAGAGGTTCAGGGTCCAGCCAGAGAGCTGCACGTGCTACGCTTGCTCCAGGCTGAAAATAGACCTTATCTATCATCTGTCAGCATCTGCTTATCACACATCAGCGCTATTTCCCAGGCTTCACAACTGGTTCCTAGGGTTTTTTTTCACTTCTATTTTGAGACAGAAGCTGAAAAGCTCAGGACACGTGACTGTAGCTTCTCATGGCTCTCCATGCATCCATCCAACCCTTTTTTCATTAAAATAATGTTGAAAAAGCAGCAATGGAGAGAAAGTAGAAAGTAAGAAAAATGCCAGAGGTACAAAAGCGAGGTGACATTCTCAGGTGAGACCTTAAGGATGTAGAAGTCACGCAGGATAAATGAAAACTCATGAATCCCAGCGAGTCGAAGCTCCCCTGATGCCATCCATGCACATTAACAGAGGTGGCTCAGCTGCCACGCGTTCAGGATAACCCACCTGGAGCGACAAACTGTTTGACGCTAGTGAACTTGGCTTTATCGGACACTGTGGACAGAGAGCAGCCTTTTGGCACCGTCCAGTCCCCGGCCCTGCCGGCTTTGTCCTTCTCTTCGGCCGTTTCGTACACCTCGACGTGAGGCGGTTTCTCCGTCAGGTTTTTGCTGTAGTGACTCAAGCCGTACTGTGCGATCTGGATGGGGTAGAAATAGCCTTGGGGTCCCCACTGCGTGGATAACGGCACGCCTACGAGAGAGGAAGAAAATGAGTATTTTATCGGCACGTTTTCAAAAAACAGCGTTTGCAGCTCCTCCTCCACACCCCATCACTTCTTCACTTCTGGTAAATGATATTTCCAGGCTCCACCATGAGTCAGACTTGAGCAAAGTCCTGTTCAAGGAGTGAATTGCTCCCATTTATACCAGGATCCACGACCAGTCAAAACTAAGCAGATTTGAGCGGCAGAGAAGTCCTTATCACGGTCTTCCACACATTCTCATTTAATTATTTACTGAAGCATCATACTTACTTTAAAATACATTTAAACCACCCTAACAGATTTTTTCCTCCCTCCCCCAGAGACCACTAAATCTCCAAACGATGTTACATCAAACACAATCCCTTTAACGTCACATAAATCTTTGCAAATTAAGTGTACACGCTATTACTCGATTTTGCTAAGAGTTATTTGATGCTAAAAGAACGATTTACCCAGCATCCGCAGCTCTGCCCCAATGACCTCGTCTCCCTAAGAGCATTCCCGGCTCAGCCTGCAGCGGTGCCTGCAGACCCCAGCCAGGCTCTCCGTGCTGTACCAGCAGAACGTGCCCCAGTTCTTCCACCCCAAGCTGTCCCTTGTCTCCAGAGCTCCAGCCCAGCCATCCCTGGGATTAACCCTCTGCACACACTCCCTGTCTCAAAGCTGCTTGTCTTGCAGGAGAGCAACTTCTCACTCTTAATGTAGCGTTAGGGGGGATTTTAGATTTAAAGAAGAACCCCCTGGAGCACGTCCTTGTTAGAGGACAAACACAGGAAGAGCACAGAGAACATCTTTGCAGCCCGGTGCATTGCATTTCCCATGCAGAACCCGTCGAATGAGCTCAGACAGTGTCACATAGCCATGCTCGATATAAAACTTCCGCCCTCCGTTGCGATCGTTAGCGGAGCCCCGGGCTCTCCTCTGCCTGCCCTTCACCAGCTCCCAGGAGCCGCAGCCGCGGGTTTTGGGTGGAAAAACCCCACATTGTAAATTGCCTGTTCCATCTCCGGCTGCGTGGGAGCTGAAAACAAACCCTGCGGAGGAGAGCTGTTGATACACCGACCTCCCTCCGGATCAGATCAGGATAAACCCAGGATTCTCCTAAAGTCCTGGATTTTCTTTGGAACAAATTCCCCACCTCTAAATACGAATCCAAAGAGGGAATACATCCCTGTGACCCTCCTGCAGGAAACCGAGGCTGTTTAGCACTGTAAGCCTCTGCACACATGTAAGACAAGAAAAGGAAGCTGAAAATACCCGAGTTGGCACTTGCACCGTTTCCCCCCTTGGCAATGTCAAGCTCAGAAACCAATTTCTTCTGAAATCCAGCACAATGAAAAGATGACTTAAACTAAATGTAGAAAGAGACATTCTTCTGCGTATTTCGGTGCTTTGTGTTACTAATAAGTATTACTGATGGAGAGGTGATGGCTTACTGCTGCCTAAAGAGAAAACCATCACGGGAAATATTGAAATGCTGTGTATTAGCTCAGCTCCTGGAAGGCAGCTCGCCTGTTAATGCTGAACATTTTCAGTTAAGGGTGCATTCATTGAGACTGAAAGATGCAAAAAAAAGAAATCTGCTGCAAGAGCTTTACTTGAAACATACACAAAATGACAAGATTAAATTCTCCAGGTCATAGGATGTAACAACACATTAACCTTGCAGATAGAGAGAAGGTGAAAATATAACATGAGGTTTTTTAAATCGTGCAGCAACAGAACCATCTGCAGGGCTGGAGTGACGCAAGGCAAGAGCCTGAAAGTGTCTGAGAGCAGACAGACAACATTCCTGCTCCCTACAAACTATTTCTCTTCTCCAGCCAGTGTGCTGGGTGCCTTTACAAAACCCAAGCTCCGGCACCACGTTTTGCAATGACAGCTCTTAAATCCCATGCTGCAAAAAAAAAAAAAAGCAAGTTTTACAGATAAATAACCACCTTGCTGAGCATTGAACTCGGTCTCTCGAGGTTTAAGCTGAGAGCAGCTCTGCACAGCACCTTGTGCGCGCATTGGGCAAGGCAAGAGCCTCTCCTGATTCTGTTCTTACTGATTTCAGGTTTTGCTGAGAAACATCCCAACAACTGCACAGTCCAAGAACTTGGAGCCCTGAGTTTTCAGAAGCCTGTCTCCCTTCCTTGGCAGACAAGTATATGAGTTTAAAAAATAGTAAATTTTTTTTTTTTAAAACCCCAAACAACTGACATACTCTATGAATTTATGTGAATCCTTTACAGGCAAATTAACTGCACGACACGCCAGCTTTCTGCAGGGACTGTATCACGGGAAGGGCTCATAGGTGAGGCTCGGCTCTGTTGCTATCGCTGAGATGCAGGAAAATTAACGTATTTTATTCCTTAAGTGAAAGTTGGTCTTTAATTTATGAGGGGTCACAGTGTCACATTCCATAAGTTTTATAAAGTCATTAATTTTTTAATAGTAAGCTCGACAAGAATTTTCTGCGATCTAATCTCTGCTGAGACGAGGGAAGACCTAATTACTGATTGCACGGTTTAGCAAGAGTGCAAATTGGAAAGGTTTTACCGTATATTATTTTATCCAGGGATGCTCCGGTGGCTGGAGAGCTTTTTGACCCTTCAGCAGTTCTCCAAAACCTCCTCACCTTGCTGCGGGCAGCAGCACCTTTCGCAGGACGCGGCGAGACGATGCCCTGCCTGCCCCGGGCACGGCCCACGGTGACACCGATTTACCCGGACCGTGCACGAGGATGAGCTTTGGCTGGAGCTAATCCTGCGCTGCCGAGAAAAACCCTCCCAGCTTGCTCTGGAGCAGCCCGGCGGAGAAGGTTGGGCTGCTCCATCTCCAGCACTACCCCAGCAATGCAAGGAGACGGGGTGTTGTTCAAGCTGAAAACAAAACCCTGAAATATTTCCACCCAGGAGCAGCCAGGCTGTTCCACAGGTGCTGGCACGCTTGGCTCAGCGCATGGGGCTGTATCTGTGCCCGCAGGGAAGCTGGAGCCTCCCCAGAAAGCAGGGCCAGGCTTTTTTTTTAATTTTATATTCTAAAATAATTTTGGCTGCCTGACAGATAAGACAAGTATCAACAACAATACCAAAACCTGACAGCAGTGTCTTGGCACCTCTGGAATTTGCTGCAACCAGTAAAACCTGAGATGCAGGACAGGAGCTGGGAAAACTCGGCACGAACCAGAGACTGCACGATTTCTCAGAATAAGTGGGTTTTGCTGAGACTATCACACAAAGTTAAGATCACTTTGCATCTCAAAGGATGGCAGCAAATTTTACGAAGCATTTCAAACTATTAAAAAATAAATACTTGACACAAACCTTCAACGCCACTTATGCACTTCACTCTGTCCCGAACCTCGACGTTGTAGCCCTCAAAGGACATGAAGACCCCGTCGGGGTGGTAAGGTGCTCGCTGTGTGTATACTTTGGAGTAGCTATGAGAGAATTCAAACCTGTCATAACCATCGTACTGAGCAATTTTCCCATAAACCTCAAAGTATTTCTCTACCCAGCTGAACGGCAGGAAGACCTCGTTGCCTTCCCTCCTCCCTTTGACGGTGTGCTCGTCATTGATCAGACAGTCTATCTCCTCGTACTTCAGCCCCGGGGCTTTGTTGTTGAAGCCTCCTGCCACAGGGGGAGCTTTCTGCTGCTCCTGGGGGGACGCCTCCTCGCTCTGCTGCCGCGCCGGGTCGCTTTCGGAGGCGGCGGCGGCCACGGCTCGGCGTTCGGGGCCGGCGAGGCTGCGAGGAAACGGGCCGGCTCTGTCGGAGGAGCATCGGTTCCAGAGCAGCACTGTCACCAGGGTGAAGAGGGCGCAGATGATGATCAGAGTCTTGTAGTTGACCCGAGCTGCCAAGCAACGCATATTCACACCATACCTGCAAAACACAACGGGAGAGGTTTGTAAGACGCGGTGCTGACAGCGGGAGACGTCGGCTTTGCTCGTTCGGAGCCCTGGCAGAGCCCCTTGAGTGGGAGCGTTGCCGCGTGCATCGCCAACCACGCTCGGTGGGAAGCTGGTGGTGTGGGTACCTAGAAAAGAATTTTTCCAGCTTTTCCCCAGGGTTTTTCCAGCTCTCTGTAAGTAAGAAGACCAAACGACAACAGATTGTTCCAGCAAAGGCAAAGGAACAGCAGCGATTGCAGGACAAACGCTTCTCCAGGAGAAGCTGGATGTCAGCGAGATGCTCAGCAGCCACCGGGATCAGCAAACAAACTCTCACCGGCCTCGGCGTACCAGGGGAAGAGAAATCTCAGCAGAATATAACCGTCACCCACCCAGCACCACGAAAGAGGGATTTCCAACAAAACAGCCCAACGATCAAACCCTGAAGCCTACAAATACTTGGAGTTCACTCAGCTGAAATCACCGAGCTGCCTATGGAAAAGGGGATGAAAAAGGGATGCCTGGTTTTGCCTTTTTTTTTTTTTTCCCCAAAACCACAAGCTATTTTCTGCGATGAAATATGACACTCAAGGCTGGATCAATTCTTGACGTTACTACACCTCGACTGCATGCTCCACCACCACCGTTACAGCCCCGACAAGGCGCAAGGCTGAGCAGCACAAAAATAAATCCCAAAGTTGAAGTAATTTAAACACATTTCCTCAGAAGACCCTAATTCTGCTGAGCAACAAAGTCCTTCAAACAAATGACATCTGCATTTTTCAAATGTGCAGGAATATTGAAGACACACTTCATAAAATCCTCATTAAAGAGGGGTTTAATTTCACCTCCCTAGTCAGCTGCGGTGTCAGAACTGCAGAGTTAAGTTTTCAAGCCCCATCTGACATCCCCGGGGATGCTCGTGCAGCCCCAGATGTGCCGGGACGGTCCAGCGGTGATTCCACCAAGGTGCTGCAGAAACAGCTCCAGATGTTCTGCTGATCTGCAGGAGTTAACCGTACAGCAATGAAAAGGAGTTTCACCTCCAGTTCCAACCCCTGCTTTTTAAATGGAAATAATCAATTATCTCTCACCAGTTTTATGCTTCCACACTGTAAGCACCATCTGGTCATTGCAAACTAGACTTTAAAAGATAAGTGTCTTGTTTTCTGAAAGCCCGGTTTACTACAAGCTTTTAAGAGAACATAAATTTATATCTAATTGTATTTTTATGGAAATGCTAGCATAAGAATAAATCCAATTTTCTGCATCAGCAGATAATTTTCAGCGATGATGCTTTCAGGATGACCTCAACAAACACACTCTGCTCTTCTTACAGAGAGATAATTCACTTTTAAATAGGGAACGACACTTCTGACACCCCTCACCTCTACCTATAAAACTCAAAATTAATTAAACCATCTGGATTAACTGAGGATGGGGGGAAAGGGAAAGAAGGAAAACCACCACCACAGTTTTTACACCCCACGCCCGTTACTCAATGGTTTTAAAGAGGTTTCATAGCTGCCAAAGGTCCTGGCTACACCGTTCTACACGGCTTACGTTTTATCTGGGTCCTGCTGCCTTAGACAGCAGAGAATCTGGAGCAGCACAAAGCTCCGCAGAAGAGCAGGAGATGCTCCAGGTCGGGTCCAGCAGTACCCGCGGCTTCTTGGCAACGCTGCTGAAATATTTAGTTTTTATGAACTATAAATGAAGAGGACCCAGAAAGAAGAGCGGAGTATTTTCAGAGAACCATCACATTAAGTCTCACCAGACACTGAAAAAAGATATCTAGAAATATCACAGTGCAGGAGAGAAGCTTATTACATGTTAAATGGATAGATGGGGTTTTATTCAACTGCAGGAAAAAAGAATTCAGAATTTCAACAGTAGCAAGAGGTAATTTAAACCCACAAAGGGACCGTGTTAAATTGGTTTATTCCCTTGCTGCTCTTATGAAAAGGATTTCATCATCCCATACTTAAAAGATTTAAGAAGTACAACAGAAGGAAGTAGTTCCAAGGTATGAAGTAATAGATCCATGAGACCCAGGTTTGTTTTCTCCGCATTTTGCAGGACGACATCCCCAGCCTCTCTTTATCATAAAAGTCGATCCTTATCCCTCAAGTAGTCCTGGAGCTCCAGGATTTGAAGGGCAAATATCTGGCTTCCTTGGGCAACTCAAGGGAGGTGTCAAGGCTCCGAAACACTATTTTTCATCTACAGAACAATTGGGTTAAATAAAAATAAAATCTTGGTACTGCTGCTTTATTAATGATGCCTGGAAAAAGGAGAAACCTCGGTATTCCATGCTGTGAACGACGAACCCGCAGTCCCAGCTGTGTGTCTGAGAATGACAGCTTCAGCTCTGCTCCTCAGCTCTTACATAAAACCAAGTGATTTGCATTCTAAAAATAGAGATGTCTTTCTCTCTAAGGAAGTCCCTGGTAAGACAGGTTTTTTTGATCTGCAAAATGGTGTTGAATAAATTAAAAGTAAGAATTTCTCTGAAGTCCAGACTATTGCCAGGTTTCTGTGTACTCCAGGGGAAAATTATATATGTGTCTATATATATATACACACACACATTCTTCTTCCATGAGGACTGACTTGACCATTTCCTTTTGATCAACGCCAGCATCACCCCAAACAGTAATTCTCCGGTTCATCACTTCGCTCCCCTCCACGTGTGGGAATTACCTGGAGAACGACCACGATATCCAGCATCTCTTTCGTTTTCCAAGCGCCAGTAAAAGACGCCTAGTTCAATAAACCGTTCTAGCTGCTTTAAGATCTCTCAGTGGGAGTTACACGGAGTGTTAATCTGAAAACGTTAAATTACAGCAGATGCTGTATCACATCCTCCTCTGTTAGAGAGAAGTTCTCCACTGCAGCAAGCGATGAGATTGATGCAACTCTTCCATGCACAGACGTGGCTGCTGGATCCTTCTGACCCTTCCGTGGTGCTATTTATACTCACCCTACCTGCACCCGAAGATCTTAAGCCTTTTCTTGAACTCATCTGACCACTGACATATCATTAACCTCCATCCTTCAGCTTGATTTTTTTTAGAAGTTTGTATTACCCACGCTAAATTATCCCGTCATTATAAAACACTGCTGTCAGATCCTCCCCATTTGTAGCTCACTTTAGTACGAGCAGGGACAGGTTTCATCCCCCACACTCCTGCACAAATCCATTTTCATTTGTATTTTCGAAACAGAGCTAAAATAGTTAACTTACAATTCTCGTTACGTCATTTTCCTTTTCACTGCCCTTCACAAGAGCAAAACGTAATTTCTTCCCTTGCTGAAAGCTCATAAAACCAGCCACAGAAACACTGGATGCACTTTGCGGGAGAGCAGGGTGGGAGGAGATGAGGACAGGCACCAAGAACTGGGCAGAAACGCTCGGCACAGGATCCATCCTGGTGCTTCTCTCGTCGTTGCTCAGCTTCGAAGCCCAGGATGAACATGGGAGGCTTCTCTCGGATATAACCATTTGTAAATCCATCAGGCAACGCTGCAGTGGTTCTGTGCACGGCTGGGGTCGTGAGCGATGCTCTCCAGACCTCGGGGTATTTCCTAGGTGGGAAGATGCAGCTCCCCAGGCGCAGGAGTCTGTGCCTCCCGGGATGGGGGAAAGGGAGGATGCACGCCAAAAAGCACTTCTGCTTTCCCAGTCTTCAGCGATGGGATGTGGGGAATTCACTTGAAACCAAGTAACCTGCAGCAATCCTCAGACTTACCATCCCGATCTTGTTCTAGAAAGTGAGATTTGGTTTCTGCAGAGATTGCAGAGCTGCTATTGCTGCCCATGAGAGCATTTTATCTCCTGCGCTTGCACCGGTCCTCGCAGGGTCTGGGCTTCCAACCTGAGCGTATTTCAGGTGGAATGGGAAGACTCTGCTGCAAGGAGGACCCTGAAGGAGCGGCACGGTCCTGCTGCCCAAAAAAATGCATCTTCAGGTGCTTTTCAAGCCTCACTGGCATTCAGAGCTAAAAAAGAAAAACTGTTAAAACAGTGGCAAGTGGTGATGCTGGACACAACAGTTTGCATTCTGCCCAGGATACAGGAAAAAATTAAAGCTTTCTCACAGCGTCTTAGGGTCCAATCTATGCAGGTGACTGGTGACGGTGACAGCAAGATGAACGCAGGCAGGAATACAGCTGCTGGCTGTGTGGTTTTATTTCTTTTTAACCATTCTGCCCGCTTCACCTGGGTGACACAGATACAAACTGCGCTTTCAGATCAGCATGCGATACGAGCTGCCGCCGGCTACTTCAGTGCTGTCTTTTTTTTTTTTTTTTCTCCCGTTGCATGGATCAGCTTTTAATAAACCAGATCAATGATTCTCCAGCCAGCAGAGATGACTCACATTTAACTCGAATTAAAAGCCCCAGAGGATGCATCACGTGCAGCAAGAGCCTGACTTCCACGGTTCTGCAACCGCCCTACTCACACGAGCAAAGAGCACAAAGTGTTTTGAGCTGGTTAAAAATACCAGACATCTTCCTGAACAAATAACTGAGCGAGGACTCGAGAAACCACATCACAAAGTACATTTCCCAAGAACACCTCGGTTGGCAGCAAGTGAAAGCATTCTCATTTAAATTCTCTGTGTTTAAACAATAATCAAAAGTAAGCTGCCTGCTGAGTCTCCGAGGTCTCCGAATAGTCCAACACACCAGCTCAGTGTGTGCTCGGTAGGAAGATGGTATTTTTAGTTAAGAGCAGGGATTTCTGCTGAATAGCGATAAGCTACCTATTTACTTTGAAGCCTCTATGCCAGACTTTTCTATTTAGAAAAAAAAAAAAAAACCCAACCCCTGAACGGTGACTGCCAATCTGAGATACGTTAAACTCAATATTTAAAGAAGAGCTACATTGCACAATTTAACAAAATAAAGCAACAGGACTAGGACTTCAATATATACCCAGATCTAAAAGTTATACTTGGTTACACACAAACCTCAGAATTTTTTTTCCCCATTTCCTGTTTGTTACACAGCAAAATACTGCTTGGGCTAGTCATTACAATGGTATTTAATAGGGAAAACAGAAAACTCGGGAATTGTTTTCAATAACTTAGAAAATTATTTTTGAATTGTAACATCATCAACATTTCAGATCCTTTGCCAAAGCTCACTTAGGTCTTCAAATGAGCTGTTTCTGAATCATCTCGCTTCCTGACAGCTCCATGTTTCCCAAACACCTTTTACCTGCATCCCCAATCTGCTCCTCCTGGCTCCTTGGCTTTGTTACCCATTTGCTTCCCCACTACGCATACAAACCATCCACTGGGCCTGGAGGTGTTATGCACTGAGAAAAACCATCCAAAAATACTCTGTCAATACGTACAGCTTATCAGAACACTGACCTGGGCAACCTGCAGCCAATAGACAAGCCCAGCTTCTACTATTTTATTAATAGTTGATTTGCACAGAGCCCGTGTTCGGTTCGTGTTTAATAGATGGCGTATTGTCAAGGCTGCTTGTTTTTTCCCCAAGTGTTGGGAAATGACAAGGCTGTACAAACAGCGAGGATGGATCTGCCATACCTGAATCTAGATTACCAGCCCCTCCGCGGGGCTTTAGCCCAGATTTACTGTCTAATCCTCCCTGCTCCCAGTGCTCCATCTGGGGCTGATTACACAGAGAGGATCTGAAACCCGGAGTGAAGCAGCTTAGCCTGCCGTCCTCCAGCCCAATTACAGCCTCATACAGTTTTATTTGTACCAACACATCTATTATTAGCACGAGCAAAATCTGCTGCTAATTCAAAAAGTCAAAGTACTTTTCCGTGGGTACCAACGTTATCGTTTCTGATTAGAAACTGCGATTCCCGTCTCATTCCAGCATCAGGCATCCACACAGCAATGCAAGACAGTTTACACAAGTTAGAGCAAACTTTCCTTCCCCACACGAGCAGGATTTTAGTCATTCATGGGCCTTGGACTGTCATGCAATCAGGAATGGTTCATGAGCTAAAATCGTAAAAAAAATAAATTTAAAATTGGAAAAAACTTGCACGCTTCATTGCAACGAAGTGGACAAATTGCTTCCAGACTCGCCGCGACGCTGGATCGCCCCGACGAAGCCCTGCTTTCAACAGGAGGTGGGGCTAGATGATCTCCGGACGTCCCTGCAACCTCCACTTTTCTACGAATGGAGTCAACAGAAAACACAAAGAGCGGTTTAGGTCGGTCCTGCAGTCTTCTTTCTCAACTCCTGCATACACTGCACACTTTGAAAAACATCTATCAGCCTGCATTAATTTTTTTAAAATTGGAGTACAGCCCAAAGAGCTATAGCAATCTAAACTACATAGAAAAAAACCCCTATTTTTTCTAAGATGCTAGGCAGGCATTCCCTTGGCCTGCACTGGCAACGACGGGTTTTACGCCAGATCAGGGAAACCAGTTTGCAGGGACTGCTGCTGTAATTACGAGCCTGTTTACTGTACAGTCTAATAAATCTACTTGCTTTCCAGACAGATTAAGCTATTAAACCCCTGACTAATGGCACAAACAATAACTCCAAACCCTAGCTGCTGCTTACAGAGGCATTACGGTGCCTCTTTCCACGCTATCAAATATTATATTGTTACTAGGCAGATTAATGAAGCAAAAGATGAAACCATTTCATCAGTCTCCCTTCTATTGGGGCTCTGAAAGCGATGCCCGAGAGAGTCTCGAGACAGCAGCATCAAGGAGGAGCCTCGCAGTGTTATTTCAGGAAGCTGGAAAGGAAAAACCAGCCAAGAGGTGGGCTTACAGCACCCCAGTCCCTTTCCATAGCGCTTCTCAGGACAGCACCAGCTACAGCTGTGATTTGGGACCTATGGGAAAAATCACTGCACTTGCCAACGGGATTTAACCCACAGGAGCTCGCACGGGGATGTGCTCGGACAGCACTGACAGGCATTAGAGCTGCTGGGTTTTCTGCTCCCCAACACGTTCTTACCTTCTTAGAACAGCATAAAATGCTTCATTCCAACTATTTGCCTTCATCAAGTAAAAATAAGACAACAAACCGAGCCGGGAAAGCCCCGTACACCTTTTTCTTTACAGTGCTGCTTGGTGGGATGCGATGAGTGGACTGTTGGGAAAGGTCTCGCTGTGGGTTAACCATTCAGAACAAACAAAAACCATCTAAACAAGAGGAGTGCAGGCAGCGTTTGCTGCTGTGTGGACGCAGACGTATCATCTACTCCATCCCACCGTGCAGCCTGGCTGGCAAGAACAAGCAATCGGATCGTTCTGTTCCTCTACATCATTAGTAACTTCCTTATAACGAGGCGTCTGATCACAGCCCTGGAGAAGACAAAGCAGACTTCAAGAAAGTAAGAGCAAGCACATGGCCTTCCTCCCTCTTCACTGCCCCTCTCCCCAAGCCCCCCTCTCCCTCCCTGCAGCTGGTGGGTCCTGGGGGGGACGCTTCAGCCCCCCATCCAAAGGGCAGGGCACGGCACCAGGGAGGAGGACAGCCAGCCAGCATCCAAACAACTCAAATCCGCAGCTGCAATGAGTACAAGGGATCTGAAAGGTTCCTAATAGTGTCATTTGCCCAATTATTTACAATAATAAGCCCCATGTTTTTACCCCAGGGAAATACCTTGATTGACACCATTTTTGTCCTTAAAAACAGCCTCGGCGGTGTCTCTGCCACCAGCTCCTCCAGCCCTGCAGCCTCTGCACAGGTCACATTTAATCACCAGCGCTGGCAACCATTACATTATCGTGTCAGCTCCTATTTGTTACCGGCTTATTAAAAAAGAAAAGCATTTTATACTGAAGATGGAGAGTGGAAAAATGTTAAATGACTACAAATCCCCACGGCCAGCCCGCCTGGGAGCGGTTCTCCGCACACATGTGTTAGGGAAGTGCCTGTATCTGCTCGCACTCATGGTTTTCACTGCAACTATTTGTCTTTCCCAAAATATAAACATTTGAGCTCAGTTCTTTTTGTCTGAAAGTTACGACTTCTTATCGGAGTGTGATACAGAACACTGAACAGCTATGATTACAGCTATGATCCTCACAACACATCGCATCCCCAGACCCCCCCTACCAGCTCTGTCGCACAGAATAATTGTGAAAACGCGCTAACGCCTAAAGAACATGCGGGGTTTTGGCAGCACCACCTCTCATGGACCGACCTGCTGATTTATAGCCTACGACAACTGTGCTGGCAGACAGCCTGCAGTACCCGCCATCTGGTTAAATCACTATAACCTTCATCTTACAGGTGGGAAGGTATTATTTTACATCTGAGCCATGGTCAAGGAATAGTCTAATTCCAAGGCAAAGAAAGATAAAACATCTGAACAGGAACATGCTGAAGTCTCTGTCATCCCTTTAACGCAGGGACCGATCCATCCCAGCGGCAGTAATTTCAATTTTGATCATGTCACTGGAGAGAGGATAAGCCACATAACTCATGGTCTATTTAGCCCTAAGAAGTCAGAACAAATCCCTTTCTGCAGCTCAGCGTTAGGCACGTACGTCTTTAAGGTCGGTAAGACAAAAAAAAAAAAGTTTTCCCTCCTGCTTCCCTTTTCATGGCATGGTGAACAGCTCTCAAACCTACACACCTGGAGTAAAGTTTGGAGGGTCTTTCAGAGAAAAAAAACCAAACACCTGCTTTTTCAAGCTACAGATACAGGATTCCCAACCAAATTCTAGGCTGGATGTATGAATGGTACCATAAATTCCACTGTTTGAGGTTCACAGACTACAACAACGCAGGACAAAGCATCCAGCCATGCATCATGAGGTTCAATAGAATCTCTGTGGCTTATAGCAACAGAACTTCAGTGAAGCCATAGGCCCTGTGCTTAACAAAGCAGCTTTAACAAAACTGAAAAAAATCTACGTCTCCTTTTACCCACCCAGATACCACTGCCCGCTTCAGGACAAGTTCAGCATGTCCCACACCAGGGGAAGCCATCCGGATCCCTTGTTTACCTGTCTCTGTTCCAAACATGCACCGCATGAACCAAAATGCCAAGCCTGAAGCTTTCTCTCCCTCATTTTCGTAAAGAGAGGGCAATATTGAAAAAACCCCTCTCTGCCAGCCCCAAGGAGCTGCCTGGCTGCAGGCACGGAGCATCGCTTGTGCCGATCCCACGGGCGGACGCCTTTTCCCTGGAAATCAATGTGAAGATGTAACCTAGGATCAAAATGAGATTTTTTTCACTATCACTTTGCATTTTACTGGCTTACCAGAAATGCTGGAAAGTTGTCTCATGCAATCATGTGCACGTTAGCAACTACATTCTGCAACTGAATTCTTTCACCAAGTGACATGACGCTGTCATCCGGGAGTGACACCAAGCCAGCTAGCCGCCGAGCTCCCTCTCCTTTGCTCTCCTAATGAATTGGGAAATAACCTCTGCAAGTATCAAACAGCCAAAGCAGCACAGGTTTCCTTCAGTCTGAAAAATGCCTTTATCTATTTTGCTCTCAGCACATGCTCCGAGACACCTTTTACACGAACAGAAAAGAAAACCCTTCACCCCGGTGCCGACAGAGTCGGCTCAGCCCAGTGACCCCGGTTGCATTAGACCTCTTGCCTCCTGAAATTTTGTTTCTTCCCTACCAGGTTCCCTCTAGGAGCTTTCACTAAAAAATCCTGATTATTTAGACCACCACCACTTTCTTCCTACCATTAAGCAGCCTGATACACAACCCGTGTTTTAGTGGGAGAGCCAGAGCGGTGTTTTCTTTCCCGACAGTTCCGCGGACAGTAACAGGGGACAGAGCTGCAGGCACTCCTGCTGCCAACTCATTACAACGCCGACAAGAATCCAACACAAAGTGTGCTCCAAATTACAGCTCGGACAGCTGGCAAGTATTTGGCATGCCTGCTCGCATGCAGCCTTCAAATAAAAATAGAAGAACCCTCCTAGTGTGAACACTAGGTGCAGGCATGGGATTTTGGAGAACACGCACACCTCGCCCTGAAAATGACACACGGTTCCTATCAAGCAGATGAACTTTGAAGGCACGGTCCAACATCTTTGCAAAAGAATGTTTTTGTTTGGCAATTGCTAGCTGAGCTTCATGTAATTTCTGCAGTCAATCGTTAGGTATCTTCCAGCAAGCCACGGACACACAGCTTCTGCAAACCAGAGCCCGGCAAGAGGCGGTGTCACAGCAGCCAAGGCATTAGCAGGTCCCTCCTGCACAGCTTCTGAATGCTCCCCTGAAAGCTCAAACCTCCGGGAAGCCCAAAAGCCCCTAGTTTCTGTTCAGTGCTGTTTACAGTTTATTATTAAACCATTCACAACCCTTACACACCCTAAAGGTACAGTTTCATTGGCTTTTTCCTTCACTGTGCAAAAAGCAGAGGTTAAGGTTTCTCCTTATAGCGGAGAAATAAATAAAATCTGGTTTAAGTTAGAGGAAGTGGCTAAAAACACCTCATTTTTCTCGCTGAGCAAACCCCGGTGATCTGTACAGGTGGTTCTCCGGGAAGGAGACAGTGATGGTAGTTACTCAATTGCAGAATTAAAGGTTTTGGGGAAATTTTGCTGCTTCACCAACAGCCTGGCTGAGACACAAGCAGCTGCATAAACCAGCGTGGATGGGCACCAGGAGCACCCGAGTGATGCTGGAATACAGCAGAGCCCACGCACGGCCCCGCTGCTGACCTATGTACCGATCCTTAGGAAGCGATAAGAAGATACGCACCAGGCAGCGGTGTCCAAGCTGCAGGTCACAGGAACAGGGTCGTGGCAGAAGAGCAAACACTCGGCAGCAGGGTCTCTGATCCACGAGGCAGCTATTCTGGGGAGAGGTGCTGTGTTTCCTTCTCCTAATCCTTCAAAAATCAGGCTCTGTCTGGCACTTCATTCTGCAAATAACAGTCTGTCTCGGCAGAGTTTATGTTTAGACTCTGGCATTAACCCTGGCAAATGTGTTTGGAAACCTTCTGTTTCGAGATTCTTTCACATCCAGCACACCAGAGATTACTCAGAGGCAGCAGTTCTGGGGAACCCAAGATAACGCACAAATCCTGCTTTTATTGAAGCTCCCCACAAAGGCTGAGCCAGCTTTTACCTCAGACACCACAGCAACTTCAATGCTGGTTTTTAGGATACAGCTCATGAATGCATATAGGCATGTATATAAGGCATCAGATAGAGATATCCTTTCATTTTCCCTTTTTTCATCCTACTTTTGGGCTCCTTAGAAGAGCTGATACAAGAGGAGGGCAGAACAAAATCAGAAGCGATAGAAAAACACCCTGAAAGCTACTCGATAGCAAACTGCTTTGGCCAGGAATTATTCTGTACAGCGATGACAGTGAATTATTTATTTTTAAGTAGAGGAGGTAATTACTATTAAACATGTATTAGACAAAAAAAAAAATTACCAGTGAAAGGAAAGGTCAGAACGACTGCTGGGAAGAGATAAAACGTTTTCAGAGAAGGTTTCTCTCTTCAGGAAGAGACACAGGTCAGTAAATGCAAAGAACTGTTGCATGGGGAGAGGTGGAATATTTTTGTACTTGGCTCCTCTGCTCTGCTGATTTTCAAGATTCCTTCGGTTCTTTGCTTCCAAAAAAAATGGGATACATACCTGCAATTATTATAGACTTGTACATCCAACACAGAACCCAACACAGGCTTGCCGGGATTTGTAACTTTAAAATTCTAGAAAAAAAAATAATTTGAATTTGCAGGATCAGAGATCAAACGCAGCAGCAGGACCCGGCTGGGGGATACCACGTCTCTCTGTTTTCCAGCTCTGTTTGGGAAGGCCACGTCTAAGTTTAGTTTTGCCAGTTGGAACAAACAACAGACTTCATTCTTAAAGACAGCAGGAAATACCAGACATTGAAATTCTACTGGAGTGCCAAATTCTCCATTTTTGTGACTTTTTTTATGCCTATCCCTGCGAGAAAAAATAAATTCACATTTTACAAGCCTTCTACCCCAATATTTTAAGCATTAGTTCAGTCTCGGTTCTTCTAATATGATTTAAATCTCTACTTTTTACACCAAACACAAACAAGCCTAAAAAGTAACTCCAGTCCACCAGGAACAGCTCCTGATGGTGCGTGTAACCTGACCAAGACCAGCACCACCGAGTTGCATCAAACTAGACCAACACGCAGCATTGTCCCAGGCAAGGCACGGATGGACCCGGGCACGAGCGGCTGCTCCAGACGGTGGGTGCACAGGGCTGGGGAAGCAACTGCTCCTGGACATCACCAGCTCAAGCATCCAGTGGAAGGGCACAGAGCACGGTCTGCAGAGCTTTCCTGTTTCTGTGCAATGCTTTCTGGTACCAGGGATTATCATCTCCATCATCCAGTACATCTGCAAAGCTAGGAAAGCATCGCAAGCACAGTGGAAAACTAAGAGAGTGGTGTGGAAAACTTAAAAAAAAAAATAAAAAAATCTACAAATGCAGGTTATTCAGACAGGACTAACCAACTGCACAACAAGACAACAGAAGTCCCACTAAACAGGATAGCTTTAGGATTTTTTTGGAGTTCTTTTTCAGTGGTTTTTGGCTTGTTTGTTTTGGGTTTGTTTGGTTTTTTTTTTTTTTTTTTAGTACCTGGAGTTTATATGTCATTGCAAATTAAACTCCAGCAGGCATGGACAAAAATGCCAACAGGATAGGTGTACACATGGGAACAGTTTACAAGATGTGAAGGAAGCCTTCGGCTCTGCTCAGCATTGCCAGAACCCTGACCCGTTTCAGGTGCCGCTCCAGGAGGACACAGGCGATCCCAGGAGCAGCAGCAGGGACAGATCCACGCCGTGTTCCCAGTGCCCTCCTCAAGGCCAGGTCTCATCCACTCAGCACCCCTCCAAACACACTCTCTACTCCAGTGCTGGGATATCAAAACCAGTTGTTACAATCAAAGTTGTTTTTTTTTTTCTATGGAATGTTTATGTCATTTCCTAGAGCAGTTGATTTAATTTCATCCCAGTCTAATGGGACTTAAGTGGTTTGTCCCCAGGAGACGCAGCCTTATGTCTTATGCACAGCCCGAGTGTCCATGCATCCCCTCCAGAAACTCCTTTTTTCATGTCATTCACTAGTAAAGAGGTAATAATTGTATTGAAGTAAATTATTTCAGTGTGCTTTCCAACATTTAGAAACAGTTAATGGGGGATAGATGATACAGTAATGGCTCTATTCAGTTTGTCTGACAGCTTAAAGCAGAAGCCTGTAAAGCATCCTTTTGTACCGAGGCAAAAATGTCTGTGCACATTCTGCTGGCTACATCTTCCCAGTTCGTGTTTCAGAATTCAGGTTAACTCACACTTACCCTAATAAAAAAAGTCTTAACAGATGATTAAACTCTCAAACTCTTTCCAAGCAAGTTTCCCTGCTCTAGCTCAATCTTAAGACACAGTTAATTCAATTCCAAAAAAGAAAAGAGCCTTAGCCTTTCAAAAAAAAAAAAATTGACTTCACCTGGATATTCCAGAACATAAGAAATGAAGTGAGCAAGCAGCTTCCAAAGCGTCAGATATATTCTACTGGCCTGTCTCTGGACATCAAGCCCAGGACTTGCCCTACAAGCTCGTGGATGCATGGATTCCTCACTTTTGTGGGTGCACAACACGGAGTCTGAGTTTGCTCCCTCTGGCCGCCTTCTTGTAATGAAGAGAGGGACCACTCCGCTTCCCCCCCAGGGAGGGGGGTTGGATTTCACTCTCCAGAGTGGCTGCCCGCAGGGGATGGATGGTTTTTCTCCGTGCAGAGCAACACCCCCAGCAGCACAGCCCCAGCCCTGCGGGGGTTCCCCGGGCAGGATGCCACGCACCCTCCCACGCACCGGACCCTCGGGGGGGCTGGAGGGACAGCTGCGCTGAATTGCTTCTCACAGCCTAGAAAAAAAATAGATGAAATCACTCCAAACTCCTTGGATCCGCAATAGATTCGGAAGATGAGGCTTGCCTAATTTCCATTTGGATAAAGGGCTTTTGATCAAGCTCGTGTGCAGGAGGCAGCTCGTTCCCGACATGCAGGATCCTCGGTTTGCAGAGGAGGAGGAGGAGCAGCTTTATCGATGAAGCGTGCACAGTCCCTCCATCACACCTCGCTCTCTAAGCAACAGCTGTAACAAGCCCTGGACCAGCCAAGTCAGAGCAATAAAACTGGTTCTTAAACCCCAGAAATCATAAACTTACACAAATATCCTGATTACACTCAACAGCTCTTCCTTATGAAACCCTGTTCTCTATTAGCCTTGGACTCCTCCCTGCTTCCTCCTCAATAATTAGGGGGTTGAAGATGTCTTGACTGCAGTTTCTTATATTCAGGAAAGAATTTACGAAGAGCCAGCGCTCAGCTCCGAATGCAGATCTACAGTCGACGTTAATCCAGAGGGAGTCTAACCATCTTCTTTGGCTCCGCTCCTCACGATGGATTTTAGCTGCGCTTCCTGTTGCAATACACCAAATTATCATCTCGTAACAGGATACTCGCTATTCTTTAAGAAGCATCCCTCAAATTTCTTCAAGCTCTAAACGCTGAGCAACCCACACAATAAAAAGCTGGAACCCAAACTCATTGCTCTCGACAATCTAATCTTTCTGCTTCTCTTCTCGAGCTCAGTCTGAGGCAAAAAATCCTAGCGTCAACCATAGCGTCTGGGAATATCGTGGGAAAAAAAGCCCCAAACAACAGATACTTGATGTTTTCCAAGGGAAATAACTGGCGGTGGAGTAACCCCAACCCTAGCAAGCACAGGCTGACCCTGGTCTGTGGCTACACCACGGTTTCTATTTCCTCTACAGGCTCTTGGATTGCATCAACTGCAGCTGCAGGCCCTCCAGCAATGATCCCCATTGGATTTCTGCAATTAAAAAAAAAAAAAAAAAAAGTGTGATAGGGCTTTTGGAGCTGCTGTTTGGTGGGTTTAATCCCTTCAGTGCTAGGAGGACGGACCAAACACCACGCAGCCATCGAGCAAAGACTCTCGTGCTCAAGGATCCTGTGGTGCCCCAACAGCAACGATCTCATCTCCAAACTATGTCAGCACACAAGCAGCTGCTGTCAATAAATTCCCCCAAGTAACTCTGCTCCCCAAATGCTTCCGAACATCCCAGATTAGCCAAGCCGATGACCTGTCAGACATTCTTGCACACAACCCTTTCGGATTCCGTTTGTGCCCATCCAAACCCCTGCACCCCTCACACCATTACCCACCACGCAGAATCTCCTCTGGCTTTTAAAATACCAAATACTTTAAAAAAGTAAGTAGTGGGGGGAGAAAACTGTCTTCTTCAGCCAAAAATACCGTTTGACCGGGAGCAGGATCGTGCTCAGCGATGCTCTGCCCTTTTTCCCAGGCAGGCAGGCAAAGCCGTATCACGGAACAAACACCCAAGGAAGTCAGCACACACTTTTTAATCCTCGACGCTTCAGCTCCATTTATTGTAGATGTTTTATTGGCTTGCAACTTGCCGTGCAAGTTAATCAGAACGCTGTGGGATCCGGTGGAGGCATGGTTATGGGAACAGACCAGGGGTACCACCACAGACTGCAGATGCTCACATCTTCAGCATCTTTACTCCCTGACTTTTCTCTGCACCACCTCCCCAACCTGAATTTTTTTTTTTTCCCTTCTACTCTCTTCTTGCATCTTATTTTACACAAATTAACCTACAGGAGTTTTGCTAGACTTCAGGAAGAACACCATTCCACTTCTGGATTGCAAATTTTTCCCACGTGCCTGTAGGACAGCCGCTGCCCGAAGCCTGCGAGCAATTCCCTTGCCGCAGCGGGAACCGAGGCGTTGGCAGCGGTACCCACACAGCTGCTGTTCCTGCGGAAACCCAGGCAGGCACCGGCCCAGGGCTGCTGCCGACGGAGTCCTCCTGGCTCCCCATCAGTGGGGCAGAGGAGTTAAACTGGATCTTGATACTTACACCCAACACTTCGAGCAGCCCCATCTAAACCGGCAAAGATGCATTCAATATCCTGAGCAGACAGGGATATTGTCACAGAAGCTGCGTGATATAAATCCTCAGAATCCCACGATTTACCTACAGCTTCGTACAGAATTCCACTGATGGAAAACCAGCTATTAACACGAAAAAGGATAAAGGCAGAGCTCTTATTCAGTTGTTTTTCCTGCAAAAAGAGGCCACAATCCCCTCCATCTCCCCCGGCACTCCAGGTAAAAGGGAATGATTTGCGATAGACGTGCGGTCTTTGATCACTACTCTGAGACTGAATCTAATGGACCGTAAACTACCAGCCTCTCCCGTGTCAGTAAATAATGTATGAACAGGTATTCACACAAACACACACGCATAATGCATTGGGACAGCAAGTCAGAAGCGGTAGAAAAATATTCTCTTCTCTTCCAAAACAGGTTAAATCATCACCACTTTATGCATCCGTTCCTGTTGCTAAAAGCAACTCAGTTTTGTGGTTTACCTGTTTTTCCAAGGCAAATTCTGCTCTGCAGAAGGAGGAGTCGATTTTTCTATTTTAAATAAACTGCTGTGAAACGTCAACGTGCCCAATTCTTCCTCTCTCCCGCAAAGGTAGGCAGCGTCGCCACCACAAGCTTAATAACAAGGAAGATTTCAAAGTAAGAAGGAAAAAAACCAGGAAGGATGCAATCAAGTTAGCTATTTTGGGGAGACACAAAGCAAAGTTAAAGACGCCTTAAGAACAGTTTAAAATTCAACTAAGTTCAATATAATTCAGAATTCCTTCATTACGAAGTATCTCCAAAACAATCTGCACGTGCAAAAATTCTATTTGCAAGCAAAAAACCCCAAGCCAACCCCAAACCCATTCAACATTCTGGAGATGAACCCAATCCCAAGGATGCTCCAGATCACCAGCCTCGACCTTCCACGCACAGCCTGCAGCCAGCGAGGTGTCCATGACTAAACCCATGTTTTCTTTTTCCAAACCCACACGTTTTCCAATGGAATAAGTGTTGTCTTAAGACACTGCGCAGGTTTTAAGTTTCTGCCCCAAAGGATGTTCTCCACAGCAAGCCACAAGTTACAAATACCTAAACTGAACAGAAAATAGTGACGCAAAGGTTCCCGAGCAATCCAGCCACACAACCAGCACTGACCTTCCCTCCACACCATCTATTCTCAACCAAGAAACACGCCACGCATTGACGGAGGAAGCAGGGAAGAAGAGATGAGTCAAATATTACCTCCTGATCTGAAATAATTTAGATTTCCTACGAGACCTCGCATTGTTAAAGCAAGAAAGCACGTTTTGCAGCAGGAGTTCCTGATCTAAATACAAACTGCACTACTTTCACCTTTTTTTACATTACTATAGATATGGGTTTGCTGCACAGACGTCAGAAGAAAATACAGTATTTCCAGTTTTAACTGGCAGCAGAATGTTTGAATATCCTGTTCAGCCCTCTGACGATGCAGCGGTTGCTGTTAGCTCCCGCTGATTCACAACGAACAACTAGCACTAATCACTACTTACCAAAACTGCAAAAATTTTAGATGCTCAGGTCATCAGAAGATACTCCAGAGACCAAAAGTCTCCACTCTGCAAATAGTTAGAGAGGTTAAAGCTGAAGTGCTTTAAGATTTGAATATCTTTGCCTCTTTGGAGGAAGGAGGAAAATCTCTTTACCAAAAATACAAGAAAACACAATTGTTTAACTCAGCCTCCGGCATTCAACAAGCTTAAGGAAATCTCCACTTGATGAAAATCCACTCCACAGGTTCCCTTTTCGAGATGTAATGAACGTCTTCATAGTTCAGACACTCAGCTCAGTTCCACAAATAAGAAATTCAGAGGAGAGCATTCGGAAACAGCACGGGCTGACCTCAAAGCCTGACTCTGCGCTGACCGCAGAGAGGAAAACTGATACCCGAGCAGAGTGACCCCAGCGAAAGCCAGCGAGCACAGCTCCGGTTCATCCCCGTTCCCTGCTCGCCGGCGTGCAAGATGACGAACAAGAAATGCAGAGCTGGAAGAACAACGACAGAGGGAAGAGAGCTCTATCAATCCATCTATAAACAAACATAAAGACTGCCTTATAGACAGGTTATGGCTGTCCTGCCATGAGGTCATTCATCGAATGAAAACACAGCAAAAACCACCGCGTTGAGCCTGACAAGGACACTATAGCTCATCGCGAACCTTGACCATGTCACTCCAGGCAAAAGAGCCATTAAGATGGAGACGCTGAAATCACTCTACGGATGGAACTCACCATGGCACTGGAAAAATGGTTTATGAGCAATACACTTCAAAGCATTATCTGAAATTTAACAGCAAGTTATTCAGTGTGTATTTAATATTGTTGTGGCTTTATTGGTGCACCTTATTTTAAAAAGTTTGTACTATTAACGCTAGGTCTGCCACTGGCAACATAACACTGCGAGCACAACTGACTCACCAGTGGGTTTTCTACAGGGAGGTTTTCTTTTGAGCAACTGGCAACAGCACTGCCAGAAAATTCTGCAATCGCGCAAAGATCCAGTTAGCAATTAAGCACTGACAATCGTTTCGCTGATTGCGCTGTTTATGCTGAACGCATTCAGCAATATGCATTGCAGCACGAGGCTCCGTACACAGGCGGGATAAAGTGATTCATGGCATCTCTGTGTGAGCAGCTTTGCTGAAAGATTAAATAGAAAGAATTTTCAAAGTAAACATTTTAAGCAGAAATGTAAGCATTTAGTATTCTACGCATATATAAGCATTTCTGGTTTATGCATTACAAGCACTGACTAATAACGCAAAGAGAGCAGTTTTGACTTCTTTCCTAGCATTGCTGATCATTTTCAGAAAAGATGGTGCCTGGAAGGTACCAAGTAAAGGCACAAAAAGCCAAAACTACCGGTTGCTTCTGCCCTTGGCATTGCTGATGCCACTGACTGCCAGGCACAACACAAACCAGGCGGGTTCCTGATATTTCAGCAGAGAAGACATCAGTGCAGCCTTCCCACAGGCAGAGGCAGGCAGGGATGCAGGCTGCCGTGCCATGACTGCCACAGAAAACACATGGATTAATGGAAAATTTGTTAACCAACCATCAAGACGTGCAAGCAGACTACCTCCATCAATGTAAGGCACTGCAGCCCAACGAGGTTGATCCAAAAGCATTTCCATTTCAGCTGAAGCTAGCACCGCGTTACAGGAAACACGCTTGTACGGCTTGACGTTGTTAGATGGACGCAAAGACCAAGTATTTGCTTGTGAGCAGGACGTACAAAATGCCATTAGCACAGCTGCCAGCGAGAGTGCTAATGCCATACTCATCTCCAAGAAATTGTCAGTGGCTGTATCTTCCTTCTCCAGGGGCTGCAAGTCCTCGAGAGTCACTTGCAGAAGACAGGGGAAACCCAATTACAGAAAATAGCAATATCGTTGTCAAAAAACAGCGAGCAATTAAACCTCCCCTACACACAGAAACATGTATTAAAGCTAATTACTGTGCATCGGTCACTGTAATTGCAACTCAAATGCAACATGGCCCACGTAATTAGTTGGCACTAATGGAGACTTCATCATGCAACAGATGTACTAAAACAGGGTCCAGAATGCTTCCTCGCAGCACCAGGAAGCCGTGCTACTTCTCTCGGTGAATTCAAGGAGCACCTTTAAGGAAGGTGTCCAGGTGATGGGAGGTCGCCTGTGCTCCAGCTGCAGCCGGTGCATGCCCCAGCCCAGAGAAAGCTGTTTGGGATCGTCATCAAGCTGCCCAGGACATCCTGCAGCAAGAGCCACTCTCAACAACTTGATTTGGGCACATCAGGTTATCAAAAAATATCAGGTTATTGAAAAATATTTTGTTTTCCCTTTTACTATTCTTGTTAGCTCAGCTTCCTTTTGTTCTGTTAGATACAACCCTTGCCGTTGAGAAACTGCTTACACAACTCCAAAATACTCTCAAGAGAAAGCATGGCAACGTTTCCCAGCCTTCAGCTGGCTCCTGGGCCAGTTTCACTTCGATTTACACCGCTGGGCGATGCTCAGAGACACTCTGCCAAAGCAGGAACAGCAGGAAGATAAAGGAAGATTTGCAGCTGCAGCGAGCGCCGGAGCTCCTCCCGCCAGGACACCCAGAGCGTTAACGACTCCTCGAGCAAGAGGAACACAGGGGCAGAATTTCACAAGCATCTCTGCTGCACCTGGGACCTACTACAGCACGAGAAGAACAACATGCTTGTGAAAGACCATGCTTTACACAGCCCCAAATGTTGGGCTAGAAAACAAACTCTATTTTGTTGCAGGTTTCACAGACTTAGTAATTAGTGTTAGTTAACTATTAAGTGATTTTACCCCTTCTGCCAGGGGGGTAAAAAAAAAAAAGAAAAAAAAATAGTTTTGCCTTTTGTGAAGGACATGGTTGTAAGACCAGTTTATCTCCCTGACCATCAGATGTGTATAACCCTACGAGCCAAGCCTGCAAGCAAACAGCGCAAAAGAGATTTTACATGAGAAATGCTGAATTTACTAGAAAAATTCTTTGAGAGGCAAGTTTTCCTCAGAACAAATGGCCATCACTGTCCCTTGTCGAGGCTGGTTATTTGCAGGCTCCAGCAGCTGTCAGTCAGTTTAACATTTTGTCTGGCTCCAGTTTAGCTGCAGATACCTGCCCAGCTCCTCAGGGGTTTTGAGCTTGTAATCTAACATCACCGCTAACCCACCAGTAAGATGCTCTGGGCTAATCAACGAGTGGTTTAACGCACATTTAGTCATTTATTTCAAGTAGGTACAAATTAACCAAACCACCTTTTTGCCATCTGCTTGGAGAAACAAATTCCCACGTTAGGGTAATAAAATATGGTGATGTGACATTTCCATGGCAGCTACAGAAAGGCGTGCTCAGGGCACAGCCCCCCCAAACACAGCCCGTCTCACCCCCGCGGGGAAATGACACAAAATACACCCAGCCTGGGGAAACTTCCAACCAGAAGCTGGTCCTTGGGAAAAAGAAAAACCACCTCGCTGGGGAAGCGGCTCTGGATGTGCCAATCTGGACTCCACCACAGTCATAAAATACAGAGGAGGAAGGGAAAGCTCACACATCTGTTTCCAGCAAGGGAATCAGGCCACTCGAGAAGCAATTAGGGGGCTTGCTGCAAGACCTCCTTCCACCCAGCCAAGGTGCAGCAGATCCCAGAAGCTCCTGATGAGCTGGGAGGTGGCCGTGCAGAAGTGCCGGCACCGGGACAGTCACAGGACTGAGCAGAGTTCAGAAGAACCTTCTGAAATGACAGTTTTTTCAGATGCTTTTAGCTAAAAGTTAGCTGAGCTCTTAATTAACACCAAGCAGAAATATAAAATGAGAAGCTTAAAGCTCCTCTGCAGTCCAAAGGCCACCTGGGTTTTACCAAGGGACTGATGGAGCCGATCTCAACCCTCAGCAGGTGCCCTAGATGTGCAGACTCGGTTTTTTTCAATACAATAGATCAAGCAACCTAGAAAGACTTCATCCTCATTATTGCAGCTCAACAGGTACCACTGAAGCACAACTAGAACAAGAAACCAACACAGAATTATTACAGAAAAAGGTAATTTAACATCTAGCTCTAGAAACAAGAATTGAGGCCATCCACACAGAAGGGCATCAGCCTCCAAAGATAATCTAGAATGCCCTTGCTGCTTTGGAAAGGCGATATTGACCTGGAGATGCTCCATGAAGACAGGGTGATGCAGAAGCCGAAGACAACCTGGTATCCCACGGGTGTATTTACCACGAGGGTGCAGCCAAAGGTTTGCTCCTACCTGGCACCTCTAGCAGGTGGTGTGACGAGTGAACACTGAGGCAAAACATTGTTTTCACCAATATTGCCAAAGTTTCTTTAAGAAGTTGTACCCCCACACCCCCCTCGCCAAGAGCAAAGTATTCTCCTAAAGTTTCTGTCCAACAGCTGTTCAATATTCAAGCATAAAAATACAATGAATACAAACTTATTTTCTTCTGGATGCTACAGGCTCCCTTTTTCATCTAGAAATTCAATGCATTCACTCTTCATTCTCTTTCAACCCCACCAACAGCCTATAAATTATTACTTTATATCGCAGGGCAGCCAGAAGCTCCAGCCAGGGTCAAGGCAACGCGCTAGAATGGAGACACCGGCTCCAGAACGCTTCCCAGTCCTGGTCTATCAAAATACCCTCGTAGTAGAGGCTAAAACACTCTGTTTGTATAAAATAAACCCCCCAGTCTATGTCAGTAACTTCCCTTCTGCTGTTCCCCCAGCAGATTAATTATCAATCCGCTCAGATCTTCTCCTTCGCCATGTGAACTGATGCAATGTCACTTAAAACACATTAAATACAGCAATATACCAAACCTGAAAATTTGAATAATTCATGAAGGGAAAAAAGGGTTTACGCAAAGCTAGGAAATTTTGCAAACATCATTCTTTCATCTACCACCCTCCACAGTATTTTTTAAGCCAACGCTGAACTTGGGGGCAATTAATATCCGATACAGTTCTAACAGATCAAAATAATTTTTAGCACCTTCTTCAAACCACTGTTTCATACCATCCATCACTTACAGGAAAAAAACAATCAAGACAGGAGTCTATGAATAACTCTGTTTTTTCTCCAGGATTCAATCTAGACTGCTTCTAAATATGTATAATGCCTCGACTACATTAACACATTAAAGCTTTGGAGATTGCCATCAGTGCTTCTGCAGCTTAATTTCATCTGTCCCTCACAATTCAGATCTTCAACTACTTTCATCCTAAAGAAAAAAAAAAAAACCAACACTCCACTCCAGTATAAAAACTCATGATGCTCACATAAGCAGCTTGCTAAGCAGGTTTAAGAGGATATATATTTAAAACCTGTCAGCAAAACTTTATTCCCCTACTAAACAGGAGTATTCTCTCAGATTCTATTGCCTCGATGTTAATAAAAAGCAAATTCTATGATCAGTTAAGCTTGAAGAAGTCTGGGAAGGATGATGAGTTTGACAAGTCAAACAATTTGGGAGTAGACTTGGAGAATATAGCAAGTGATAGAAAGACGAACATTTTAAGCACCTAATAAAAAAAATCCACCAGAAGGGACTCAGTGTGTTTGTTTTCTGCTCCAGCTGCGGGAGGACAGAAAGGCACCGTGCAGGAACACAAAATGGATGCTGCTGCGCAAAGGCCACCTTCATTTCCAAACAAGTTCATCCGTCCGGTTAAAAATTCATTTCCTACTTCTGACTGCAGATTTTAATTGCTAACACAGATGCTCTTCCCTGCTCGTTCAAAAGTAACAAGAGAATTTAAAGCATTCTGTGCCCGCGACAGTCCTGCTGCCCACAGTAATTGGCACCGACAGGTCACACACGCCAGCCTGACGTCTGTACACCAAGGGCTGAAATAAACCTCGGCACATCCACAGCAGTACTCACCCCAAGCTGAACAAATTCAGCAGCAAAAGCCTGAAAAAAAGAAAAAACTTACCAATTTCAGATTAAACACCCAAGAACAGCCTGTATTAATTATTGGGCAGAAGTTTAAAGTTTCCTTTAATCATTCTGAAATGCTTTGAAATCACATGTCGGGTACAGCAGCTCTCAAAGAGCTTTTATCTGTAACACGCTGGAAACCCCAGACAAGATTTTCTACCTTTCAGTTTGGGCATCTTTCCTTTTGAATTAGCTTTCCTAAAGTTGGGCACAGCAAGATATACCACGACTAGTAAAGAAACTGTTTAAGTCCAAAAAAAAAAAAAAACCACACCAAAAATCAGTAAATTTAACATGAGGAGGAAACTTCCAGTTGAAAAATCAGAATTGCAGAAAGCCAAGCTGTAGTTTAATACATGTATTTTATACAGCATCCCAAAGTCTCTGTGTGCAAGTACAACAGGTTAAAAACTCTGCCTCGTCCGTGCTACGGAGCTCATGCTTACAGCACAGATAATTATATACAACATACCAACGAAGGTAATTAACACACTTCCCACATACAAACGAACAGCCAGGCTAACAGCGTGCAGACCTGTTCCCATGCACGGCCCTACCCGGAATAATTCACCATTGATACTCACAGGCTCTCACACCGGAGTCATTTATGGATACCATGGAAACATAACTACAGCTCACCAAGTCTCACCTCTCAGCAAATTCATGCAACTACCTCTCTGAAGTGAGATTTTTTTTCACCACCTCCACCCTATTTCCCCCCGCAGCATCCTTCAGGAGTTACTGAGCTTACTCACCATCCGAACAGGGGAAAGAAAAACCTCTGAAAATTAGATTTTAGGCAACAAAAACAACCAGCTCATCTCTGCCTGAGCACCACGAATGTGCTGGTGGAGTCCCCGGGGCGGGCTGAGCCTGGGTATCGCCAGGACACCCCCTGCGAACACGCAGCCATATGCCTGCTGCAGCTGCGAGTTATTAACGTGGGGGAACGTTAACTGTTTAGGCATCGACTGCAGGCAAAACATTTTCAACACGTCACAAAGTCCAGCCCGAGAATTAACCGAATACAGACATTTGTTAAGCAGGGGACAGGGAGAATCTGCTCCTTTTCTTACCTTAAGCAAAGGGAGGTCTCTGAATCCTAACGCATCTCCGATTTTTCAACTTCAAAAATGTACCGGTGGGTGAGTCAAAGTGAATTCCTTCTCTGATTTCCTACAGGGGAGATGTGAAGAAAAAAAAAAAGGAAAAAATTGAAGTACTTAAGGATCTGCAACGGCCATCGGAGCTGAATTTTTCCCCCTCTATCTGTAAAAATCCTCTTATTCAGCCCTGTCTGCTCTTAAGACAGCACTGCTGACGAATTTCAAGGCTCAGCTCTTGACATGCAGAATCACTGAAGGATCAAGAGCATAAATGTCACTTCCTCTAGGCAGCACATCAGCTGCAAAAGGAGCCTAATCTGCTCTCCCCACCGCAATCCTACCCAATTGAAGAGTAAATCCTGACATCTGCCTCACGCAGAGCTTTCATTAAACATTTCTGAAGATTTCCAATTTCAAGCCCCTATCTCAAGGATCCCAGTTTTAGCTAAACCATTATGTAGTTTCACTTGAAAAACTGCACAAGTGGAAGAATACGAACTGAAAAGCTAATAAAACAGAAGTCAGAGACTAACCTTGAAACAAATCACAGCTGGCTACATCCGAGCGCCAGCAGAGGCTCTGGAATTATTAAATGAGCTTTAGAAGAGATTTAACTAACCAAATTCCACTGCAATGCTTTATTGATGGTATGTCTGCCCATCCCAAAATATTTGCTGAGGTTTTTCCATCTCCTTTATTGCTTTTGCATATTTCCTAATCAAATCCAACAGGCACAAACCCTATGGAGGATGGGAGATCCCCCCCCCCCGACAATATTTCATAATGCAGCGGCCTCACGTTCCTTAAAATAGAAATTAGATGCCATGAACACAACATCCCAAATACATGCTATACGTGGATTGAACAGAAATCGGAACACCAGCATCGACTCGAAATACCACTTAATTAACTCCTAAAATGGCATTTTAATGGTCTCTGCCCTTCCTCAACTTGGCACTAGCGTGCGTAATGACTCTCTGCATCCTTCCCTGGCATTCCCAATTTAAAATTAAACAAAAACTCTTCTGTCGGAGTCTACCTTGAAGAAGTCTCTTTTAAAAGGATTACCCGTCGCCAAAAGCAAACTAGATTCCATATGGGGAGGCTCATTCATGCACTTGAAGTCTATTTCTTTAGGTATTTAATACACACCTGCATCTTTTAAAGATCTATTTCCATTTCCTTACAGAATTAGCTCAATAAAGTAAATTTTATCACCCATTAAGATTTATGCCAGAGCAACTTGAGCCTGCACAGTATTTCTTCCTATAATCCTCTTGCTGGAGGCTCAATTCAATAAACAAAGGCAGCTCTAATAATTCAAATCTTACTTTCAAAGATGTGATGTGCCTGTCAGAAGCTTTCTGCAACACAGTCAGTACATTTCTTCAGTCTCTCTCCAAGGCTTTGCATACGTTTAAGCCTGCGTCTTGCCTTTTGAATGCTGATAACTACCGTGTTTCTTTTCTCTCCTTTAAAGGATTAAACGCAGCCACACAGACATTTTTATTAGTGCATCACGCACCATTAAATTGTCAGCTTGTCTTCCACGATTCTCTTTAAAAAATATAAATACACGGCCTTGAAAACATCTTTACAACAAAGTACTCATTTTCCTGGCACTTATTTATAAACTGAAGCAAACACAGCCAAAAATCTGACCAACAAAGCACCGCATGAATTTTCCTTATGGCCAGGTTGCAGAGAACCGCTCTCCACACCACATGTATTTTTAAACACTGTGCAGCACATTCGCATCGCATCTACCAGAAAACCCTGCACTTGGCTCCCCCAGGAGATTTATTTGGATGATTTAAGAGTTCACCCTACTGCCTTCAAGTGGCAAGGCAAGAACTCCCCCATTTTGCTCTCTGGCCATATGGGAATAACTCCTAGAGAAGAAACAGAAGTTTTTAACAGGTATTTCCATCCGAGACAACCCTCCACACACAAAGGATGGTGCCGACACACGTGCTGTGTGTCCCACGCCGGGCAGATGACAGCTGAGGATTCTCTGCAGTTACTTCCCAAGGGCACTGGGGATTTTTAATATCTCCCTTATTTTTTGTCAATATTTCTATCTGGAAGTGAATCAGCTCTTTCTCATACACCGCAGCTTCCTTCTCTCAAACTCCAACCTACCACAGAAAGTGACAAAAATTTCCTTCAGGGCTGCGCCTCAGCACAATGTTCAACCAGCCCCGCAGCCCTAAACTGCAAAAAAAACAGGCAGCGCTGGAGAAACTCGGTTCCTGCCCAAATGGAACCCATCTAGAGGATTCTGCCCATAGAAATCCTTCGCCTTGTGTCTCACTACCAAGTTTTACAAGTAATCAACATGCCTGAGATGCCCAACTTCGAGCAGAAATATCCCTGTATCTCTTCACTGAGGAGAACGCCTCTCTAAAATACTGCTAAAAATCCAGAAACCCCTGTGGTCCTGTTCAGCACCAGTGCAGAATCAGTGCTGGGCAAAGGTCCCCGTGCTCCCCGCTGTCCCCAGGACCGGTCAGTTTGTTCTAACAGGTCAGCAGAGGATAAACAAGGAGCATCCCTGCAACGGCTTGGACACAGCCAGGAGAGTCAATCAGGCCAAGCGATGTTTCTCCCTGCTCCTGGCTTGCGGAAAGAACAGCTGCAGAGCCTGGAAATAAACCCAGAAGATCGCCTGGAGGCTGAGCACGAAGCAGCCAAGCAGGTGCGTAACCCCCCGTTTTCTCGAGGCAGCTCATGCAAACAGCTTGCACCCGAGGCTAGACGAGGGCATCACTCCAACGGCAAAGAAATCCCTGCGGATACCTGCAGAAGAGGGATCGCATCTCGAGACGGTCAGACATTCAGCCAGCTCCACGAGGACTGCAGGAGCTAAGGGCGAGAGGACGGAAACCAAGGAGGAGAAGGCAAAAGGGACACTTAACGTGGCCCCGAGGGACGGAGAGCGGCGATTTTCCGCTCAGAGGAGCCCAAAGCCGTGCCTGGAGCAGCAGCCCAACGTGCCGGCTGCCTCAGAAGGCACCTCCGCAGAAAATCAGTGGACCTGCAGGTTGAAGACAAAATTCACGTACAGACAGTTGCACACTTATCAAGAGCTTTTCTGAATACGTGCATGGAATGAAAGATTTCTAACCAGCAGCAGAGACAAGTTTGTGTTCTCTGGTCCAAGCCATCTGCTTTCTTTTAAGCCTTGCTCCGCTCAGCTTCAGTTCTCCCAACTCAGCTTCGGAGCTTTGGATTCCTTTCGTTGTATTTCTGAAATTACAGTGATTCCAGCCCGATTCGTAAGTCATTAATCCACGTGCCGGGCGATTAGAAGCCTTTGCTTGCAGTCTGCAATTTCAGCACAACCACAGCAGTGCTCTCAGACAACGTGTTAATAACCTGCTGGGTCTAAACACGGGGTTACGGCGATTGGCACGTGCTGGCTCCCGAACGACAAAACAAACAGCCGAGCACACGGATTTTACACCATCAATTCCAAACTACCGACTGAAGATGAAATCCTGTCTCTAGATACAGGCTAACGCTTTATAAAACACTGGGAATTGAATACCCTAAACCACCATTAAAACAGCAAGGACTTGCTATGGTTTGGGGTTTTTTTAATTTTTTTTACTATTTTATTACTTTTTTTAATTAAAAAAAAGAAAGAAGAACAGCTTGTAACTGCCCACAGCTCACCTTAGGAGGTGCAGCCTTTCCAGGAGCAGGGTAAGGCTGGACAACAGCATAACTCCAGCTTTTGTACAACATTTTAAGATGCTCTCTGGAGGGACGCTCACATAAAAGAACAAGACTTTCCCATCTTTGATAACAGAAGCTTCGACTGCAGGCAAAGCTAACAGAGGGGAAGGCTAATGAAAGCTGCGGAGGAGACAAGCCTTCCTTCAGCCTGGAAGGACTTGCAATAGGATCACATCCTAAGGCTGTCAGGATGCATCCCAAAGAGATGGTCCAAAACCCATTGAACTAATTTTGTTCATGTTACTCTCATGAGCCTATAAAAAGTTTCTCTTCATACCCGGAGAGGGGGATTTTATCTCATTTCTCCTAAACAAACCTCATATTTTTATTTGGTGATCTATAAAACAGAGTTTGTTGTTTCTAAAGCCCAAGATTACTAAGAGAAAAAAAATCCCTCCTCAGCTTCCATCTGTTGCACATTTCTGACACCGAGCCACATCCACAGGCACAGGACACACAACTTCGAGCCACGTTTTAACGTTTTCCCATCTGAGTCAAGAATCTGACCGGTTCAAGTTACACCACCAAAATCAGGCATCCGATGTGGCCATAAACCCCAAGACCTGAATTTCTGCTCCCATACACACCCGTTATCAACGCAGCTCCTCTAAATGTGTTGTGCCCATCCATTCAGAGACATCTTTCCAAGAGCTCAGCCTTTCTGTCCCCTCCCAGATGTCCAGGATGGTGGCACAGACAGGTAGAAGAGCAACGTGGGAGCTGCAACCCGACGTCCCAGCTGAGATGCCAAAGGCCAGCAAAGACTCCGGGGTTCAAGGTTTTCTCAGCCCCCTTCTAGCAGGCTGGTAGATGAGGTGCAGGCACACAGCCTGCTCTCAGTGCACTGAACACGGAGTTTCACACGGACATTTGTCATTTATTAAGAGTGCTTTTCAATTTAAATAAGGTGGTTAAAGTGATAGCACCCAATTAACTGCTCAGTAGGAAGACGGTGTTAATATTCATGAAACATTCAAAGCAGCCGTGGGATTAATTGTCTGAACCCACACGCAACAAAGCTGCACTAGCACTGTGCCGCCACCCCCAAAATATAGAAAAAAAAAAAAATCTGTATTCAGTTCAGTAGCCAGTTTGGGTTCCGTTCTGATTTTTGCCCATTTAACCACCACTGTTCAGTTCTACCCTATTGTATATTCCTGGTGAGAGGGGAATTTTCAGTCCCATAGAAAGAGGAACCAGCCTGACTCAAGACCACGAGGTTAAACCCAACTAACCCTGGCGATGGCTGGTGCAAAAAGTCCCTCACGGGGTTCCTCCCAAGCGCTGCCATTCCCGTGTTCAGTCCCAGCACAGCTGGCTCTCTGTCTGCCATGTAGTGCAAAGCAGTTATGTAGAGTCAAAGAAAAAAAAAATAAAAAGCACCTGTTTAAGATTGATCTCCTTGTCCTACAAGCTGGGGGCTCTGTTGGGTTACACAAAATACACTCAGAATAAATTATTTTCGAGACAGTTCTGGGCTAAGCACAGAGGAGCTGCCTGGCTCCGGTCACTCCCGTGGAGCAGGAGCTCCTGCAGCTCCCCGAGCAGCGCAAACCTCCGCGGCACAGTGGCAGCATTGTGAGCTTTGCTCTCGCAGCTGCGCTGGTTTTATCAGCGTCTCGTTTTCCATCCTCTTCAGACCCACGAGCGGCCCCCACACAGCCCCAGCCTGCAGAAGAATGGGGTGCTGGGGGGTCTATGCAGACTGCCGCTCCCCATCCAGACAAATATTCAGCTTGGGATGCACAACAGTGGAATAAGATTTTATTTTTTTTTTTAAAGCATGTGCCAAGAGAGATGATTGCAAATAGCAAGAGACTGAGTTGTACTTGGATACCAAGAGAGGGTGGGGGTTGCAATGCACATCACACAGGACCTGCTGCAATCCACAGACCAAACCTCATCCTGGGAACGAGAGGAGCGAGTGCCTGCAGAGGGCACTCAGATGTCAAGAGAGCAAACCCACCGTGCGCAGGGCGTGGGGATGGCACCCGCCTCTAGTCCTCGAGCAGTCCCAAACACAACTCATCTGATCCAAGGTCTGCCTTCAGGCTGGCTTCTGGCCACAGCAAAGCTCCTCTGCTGCCAGCTCCCGTTTGGAGGGGTCTCTGCAAACCCACACACTGGGCTCGGGTGGGTTCGCTCTGACAGCAGAGAATGAGAAACCGCACTCCAGTCCCCGAGTCCTTCTACTTTGGGAAAGTGTTTAAGGGGAAATGTGCACTACCGTCAGTCACGCCAGCTGTTAAGGAGAAAGCAATGCCACAAGTCAAGCCAAGCGTCTTGTTGGATACTTCTTACACTGGAACATTTTGCAAAGAAAGCTTCAATCTTCCTGGCAAAGTGGACAGCTTCATAGCAGCAAAATCTGAAATTCACTGTCAAGCAGGCAGGGAACTTGTTAACAACCCTGTGAATATTACAATGCAGGGCATCGCAAGTCATCTCAGCAAGATAACCTCCTCACATAGGTGGATTTAAGGCAAAAATCAGAATGTGCAATTGACAAGAGCCTGCAAAACCAAAATCCTGTGTGCTGCTGCTCCACCACCGCCAAACACACACCGTGCAAGCACTCCACCCCAGCAAACGCTGAGAGTAAGCCTTCCTCCCAGGGCTTGCACACCGAGGCCTTCCAGGCCCTGAAAGATCAACTTTCGACCTCCTGATACAGTGTCCTTTTCATAAACACGTGTCAGAAACTCAGCATCACCTGAAGTCTTCTGAACAAGAAACCCAGCCATCAAAACGTGGCACTTCTGCAAATGATCTGTAAGCTTTCGTTTTCCCAAGCCACCAATACCATAAAATATTAAAAAAAAAAGAATACATTTAGGTAAGAGACTTGAGAATTCCATCTTTAAAGAGGTGAGAACCTGATAAATCTTACTCCTGCAAGAAAGCCAATTTTTGCAAACAGCTAAAAACCGTGTCACAATTACGCATTACTACGCAGCCTGCAGCGCTGTTGCGGCCCTTTTGCATTTTTATTATTCTCTAAATCCTACAGTCCGCAAATACCGTGAATAGTTTCCTGTTACCGAACGCCGATGCCAAGACCTGCCTTTCTAAGAAAACTCAGAACTGTGCAAAATCCTTTGTCTAAAGCATAACATCCACTGCTGGTGTTTGCAGTAATTCTCAGCTCTGTGACCCGCTCGGCTTAAAGAACAAATTCACTTTTATATATAATACCTCTGGAAGATATAAGGCACCAAATATTTACTTTTAGATGTAGTTCAAAGATCAAATATGAGTTTAAGGACTAGATGTGTATTGTGACCGCCTGTCCAGGTTGCACCAACAGGGATACGTAACCTCCTGCCCAGAGCAGCAATAAACCAGCGATAAAAAGCCAACTCTATTAAGACAACTAGTGGAAATAAGACCCGTGGCTATTGAGGAAAGCCTCTGGCAGACAGGCAATCCGAAAGCACGCCTTTTCTCGCATCTGTCCGTTCTCCCCAAGGCACTGATCCTGCTCCTACCAACGCACCATCAAGGGTTTTGATACCTCATATCAAAAATGTGTGTGTGTGCATGGCTTCTGCTGATACAAGGCAGTTTCCCTGCCAGAGGGAAGCAGATACACACCTTCCAGTAACTACAGAGGGTTGAACACCAGGGCATGAGGGTACTCCCCCTCTTTCCCCCCCCCAGTGTTGTGTTATTTTGCATATTACTCAAGGAGTCCAAGTGTAGCATTAAGTTTTCCATAATTCTCCACTTTTTGTGAAAACACAAGAGAAACAGTTCTTTCAAAAGTCTAATTCCTGTCGGGCTTAATATGAACATTCTCTGAGAGGGCTGTTCCTGCTTAAAAACAGGCATTAAACAGCTAAAACATTTGATGTTTGGAAACAAAGTTACCCATCTGCCAAGGGTTTTGGAAGCACTACATAGCAGGAAAGATCTTCTGTTCTAAAACCATTTCATGTTAAAGAAAAATCTCCAGATATGCAAAGCTTAAAGCTTAAAAATAATCCTTTCCACTTACTTCCAGCTCTCCCTTGCAAAAGCTTTTGTTTACTGCGAAGCACCAAACAGCCACCCATCGCATAAGACCGCGTATTTAGATCTACCCAACCTCTACAAAATAATGGCATTTACACGATCTATAAATTAATCATAACACTTAAAAATAACTGACCTACTTTGCTTGGCCACCTAGGATTCCCCACGCGAGCATCCACGCTAGGAATCACCGCCGTGCCAATGGCAGTGTGACAGTACAGCACATCGAGCTGAGATTTCACAGCAAGTTCGAAGCGCCGCTGCGGGGGCTTGCCAAGCCTCCTAGGGTGAAGGTCCAGCTCCCTCCAGCAGGTCTCCTCAAACAGAAGTGCTGCAGCATCCCTGGGATGCTCTTATGCACCAGAGGTACTCGAAGCTTCAGCTACAGAGCAGGAGTTTGCAGAAAGCTCGTTGTCTGCTGAGAGAAGCACTGAAAACAGCTTAAGAGAAGATGAACACCACAGCCCTTGGTTGCAATGCACCCATGAAGGGACAGGCTTCCAAGCAGAGCGGCTGGAAGACAAGCCCAAGAGAAGGTCACAGGGAGCAGCCCCGCTGGGAGGGCAAAGGCAGCAAGCTCAGGGTGAGAAATAGAATCCCAGAAGGGTTTGGGTGGAAAGGGACCTTAGAGACCATCCAGTGCCACCCCCCTGCCATGGGCAGGGACACCTCCCACCAGCCCAGGTTGCCCAAAGCCTCATCCAGCCTGGCCTTGAACCCCTCCAGGGATGGGGCATCCACAGATGCTCTGGGCAAGCCAGGTGCTTGCAAGGCCAGAGGCATCGAGAAGGATTTTTGCAAGCTGAAGGGTAGTGGCACATCTGTGACACCTCACACCGAGTGCTGGGAGCCCTGGAGGTGACCAAATTCTTCCCCTTTTCCAATCCTAGAACCCTGCTGGGTTTAAGTTACCAGTAACATATGGCTGAGCAGGATGAAGCTCTTCCTCCCACCTACCCAAAAGCGAGCAGCTTTTCTGACAGTAGCTTCCTGGGAAATTCAGATTTTTCTTGGAAGAAGACTCGCTGCACGAACAATTTAGCAAAACCCACTCAGATGTGGAGGGAGGTGGCTGTCATTGTGCAAAGCATGCAGATCTCCGACACTTCGGCTGTGGGACTGGCATGGAATCAGGATTTTATCTAATTCACCTTCTGTATGGCAGGTCCAGTGCAAATTCATCATGTGGGCAAGGAAAACACTACTCAAAACCAGTTTTAATGTGAAATAGATGTGCACAACCCTATTCAAGAATAGAAAAATAAATAAATTCACAACTCCAATTATATTGAACATCTTCCCTGTTCTTCCACAACTGCCGCATCCTTCATTTTATCATCTGTTGAGCAATCACGGTGCTGTTCACGTTATTCATTATATTTTTATCACCAACCAGCAGAAAACCTCACAAGTCTCAGGAAAGTTATTTCCAGCAGTTTCTGGGGCTGTGTTTCCGTGGTGAGGATAGCTGCTCACAGCCAGCGGCATCGAACAAACCCCGGCCACGCACCCACGGAGACGGCAGGCTCCCTGCACACGGATTTTCCCTCCGAGTACAACCAGAAGGTCCCAGAGCAGCAAGCGGATCCTGCTGGAAACCACGCATCACAAAAACACTCGCCTTCTTTGCAGTGTGAAGTACGTGACCCATTTTGGTTTCTCAGCCACATAGAGAAACAGTATATCCAAAAAAACCCAACCCCAAAACACTGAGAAAATCACTTCTCCCTTACAGCAGCAGAAGATGCTCTGATCTCTTGTTGACATTTGTCATTAGGAAGAGAGACATCCGAAAGCCTTACAAGAGGAGGAAAGCTTCTTAGGGTTTTTAAGAAAGCCTACATTAAACAGCAGGGATGGCTAGAACCGATTAGTCCTTCGGCTCGAGACAGCACAGTTAACACAATTTTATTTTCTTAAAAGAACTTAACAAAATCAGCTGAGACAACGTAACCGGCTGCCTTCTATATTCAACTTCGTATTCAGGCACCTTTCTAACAGGAGAGCTTGATGAATAAATCTGTCTTGAAGTCACAGCTCAGCTCCCCAAAAAATCAAAGTTGACATTTTTAACCATATATGCTGAAGAAAAATTTTTCTGCTTCTAAAAAAGCCGAACCATAAATCAGATGGGCACAGGGAAAAAAAAAAAGTATTTTCAAAGGCCCCTCCACTTCAAAACACCAGCCAGAATCCTATTTGCAGAAGAGTTGATTTAACAGAGACATATGACATCTTCCCTCTCTAATGTCTTCAGACACCCAGCAACTAAACACACCCAGGCCAGCTCACCAGCTCCGCATTTATGACAACTGCTGCAGACGCAAACCATGCTTTTAAAGTCAGCTCCGTAAGCAATTTAACGATTAATCCTTCTATCTGTTCAAATGCTGCTTAAAACAAATTATTAGACGGAAAATTAAGCTAGCGGCCATCCAAACAGTATCCAGCCATCTCATATAGCATTGAGCTACACGAGACAATCCAACAGCTTTTTAGAGAAAATAGGAATGCAAAGAAATCCCACCAAAACAAAAAAAAAAAAAAAAGAAAATCAGATATCGTGTGAAGGTTACCTGACTGGATACTCCAGGTCCATTTAAACAACCCAACTCTATCTAAAAGTGATGCAAGTACTACTAATTTTTTGAATAAAAATTAAATGGAGATGCCAACCGATCAGGTAAGGAAGGGGTCAGGAAGGCTGCAGATCCACGAACTTCACGGGAACGTATCCCACCATACACAACCAGAGCTGCAACTGCAGATTGTGATTTTTTTAAAGATTATTTTCTTGCCACAGTTACCTTTGCAGCCTGGCTGGCTCTGAACACCCGCAGCTGAGCTAGCTTGCTGCCAAGGAAGCAGGGTGGGATGTGTGGTCGACATTCAGCCATTTCAACTGACCAACAGAAACAATTTTTCATTCCTTCAAGTGTTTTGGGTTTGGTTTTTTTTGCAGGAATTAATTGGTACCTTTCAGTATTGTTGAGAAGATTTCTATGGGAAACTCAAATATTCATTAAATATAACAGTGGGTAAAGTAAGCTCATTCTTTTCATATTTAGATTTCCCTTTTTCTATAGGAGAAGGAAAACAGCAAAAACGCTTCTTCGGGAAAAACACACCCAGGAAGAAATGGGGAAATAATTTCCTTTTCAGCATGGAAATCAAAGTTCAGGAGGAACAAGGCTGCCTCTTCACGCACCAGACACACTGAAGGTGAGGTTACCCTTTGATATCTCCAAGATTTATAAGTGCAAGAAAGATCCTGAGTTTTCACCTCCAAGGGAAGCCCCACAGGCTCTAGCAGCTCCTAATAAACCTCTTTTGTTTCACAACTTTCTGGAATTTCCTGCATACCTTAATGCAATTAAAAAGAGGAAAACGCACCAACAGCCCCATTTCCCTCGCTAGACCAGCTCAGGGACTCTCCTATCCACCCTGCCCCTTCAGGAGGCTCCTCTCTGAAACACACAGCCTAAAGGAACTCACAGGGAACACAGAAAAGCTCCAATCCTCTGCAATAGACTTAGTTTTCCAGGGCAAGAAGCAGGAGAGAGAACACTGAGCTTGAACAAAGCCACTTTAGCAGCTAAACCAGGCGTTAACCTTCCGAGTCCATGCTGCACAGGAGATCAAGTGCTCTGCTGCCAGCTCATCTGATGCTCGCTCACTTCAGCTCCGTCCTCACCTTGCTCTCTCAGGGGTCTGTGCATCAGGACTAAAGCCCAGGATCACCACCAGTCCCACGTGGGGAGCACAGGCTGACCCCTGGTCCATCCCAAGCACCTTCTCCAGGGAACATCCAGGGCAGAAACGTCGGACCTGGCTAGACAGGGAAACCCTCTGCTCAACGAGCTTCGTTAGACAGACTTTGCTGCTCAATCCACATCAGCTGTGTGCCTCTCTCCATCTGGATTTGAACTCCATGCTCGCTTTCTGAAGGTTAAAAACCTTACCTGCTCTTTTACATATTTATGAACTAATATTGCTGCAGAAAGCCCATTTGAAAAGAAATGTAATCAAACAGAAACCTTATTGTTCTCAACCTTTCCAAGGTCAGCAGGAGATACAATTCAAAGCTCAAGCTGAAAGGTTTTAGGGTTGGGTTTTTGTTTTGGTTTTTTGAGTGGCTAACTTTACTGCTTAGCATTTATAGACGCTTCAGAAAATTCTGCATTAAGGTTTTTATTATAATGAAACAGGGAATATACCATTCCTGAAAGAGCCAAGATTCAGCGCCCCAAAGTCTCTGTTAATATGGCAGACACGGGCAGCAGCATGGGCATTCCCTCAACATCTTAATTTCCAAAAGTGCAACTTCAGACATCAGTAAATGGCCAAACCAATTTATTTTGTGATCAACAAGCTACATGTAATCAAGAGTCTGTAAATCAGATTTTATAAAGCGACACCAGCCAACTGGTTCCCATATCAGGGACACTGCTGATCTTTAATAACACAAGCAATATAAACGAGGAAAAAAGAAAAGGTGGCATCCTCAAGATAAGACACTAATTAAAAGCTCGTTTCCTTTGGAATTAGCAGTGAGCTCTCTTTAGGAGGATCTCATTACCATACATTTTATCTGTCACCTCCAATATTTCAGATTCAATATTAACATTTAAAACACAGCTGAGAAGCTACGTGTGGTTTTCAAGTAAACTTTGTTAAATATTAGCTAGATCATTACAAAGTCTTTCCATCCTGCCGCAGGTTAATCTGCTTCACCCAGATTAAAAGCGAGCGTCGAGGCTCACCTGCAGCTCTGTCGGCGAGTACGACACAAAGTTCAGCGGCGAGGAGGGATTAAAACGCCGGCAGCCCGCTCATAACACTCAGAGGACGTGCCACGTTCCAGCACGGTCAAGACACCGGGAAGGAGCAGGAAGCAAAAAGGATGCCAAGAGCAGGCGAGGTGAAAAAACAGAAGCAAAAAGCTGCAACTGTGGAACATAGAGAGGGAGGCAAGGAAATAGCGAGTGGTGATAAAGTAAATTTGCATTTCGTTCTAGAAATGCCAAGTGAAAATCCAGCATAACGACAGAAAAGCTCAAGTTCCACAAGGCTTACTTGCATGAGCAAGCAGTCCCCAAATACGAGCGTTTATTCCCCAAATTTTATTTAGGGGTACCAGAATTTTAGCATTAGGGGAAAAAAGGAAATATCACAAAATGGCAGTATCGTAAAAAAGGGAACATCTCCCGACATTTTAGGTCTGCAGCACAAGGCTAAACGGATGAGTCAACTTGCTTTGAAAACCAAGAAGAAATTAGATCTTAAAGTTTTGACTGCGGCTCAGACATGAAAGCTAGCTCATTAAAAACATACCCAGATACTCAAGTAGCCAGTTTAAGAAACACCGCAAGTAGACGCCTCTTAATCTTAGGGCTCAATTAAACAGTCAGAGAGCTGTTTTTAATGTAACCTCAGTGAAACACAACTTATTATTTCCCTTTTCTCACCAAAGGAGTAGAGATCCTGAACAGAAAGGAAGAAGAAAATCACCGAGGACCATCAGGCAGAGACCATCAAACAGCAGTTTTGATCACCACCTGCTCGTGTTACAATGGTACCATTGCCACTCCTGATGAATATTATTTGGGGGGGCTCTTTGGGTTCCCCCCCTGCCCCATTTTACCTATTTCTTTGAAGCACTCACCCAAGACCTCTTGTTTACTGCCGGTGACTAGCACACCTCTCGTTTTTCCTGCCGGAGCAGCGCTATAGACTCGGCATTACAAATGGGAGCACTATTGTTACAGAATCAATTGGACAATGAAAGAGCTAAAGACACTTGTCTTACAGAAAATTACTGTCAAATGCTGCCAGACCCAGCTTTCCCTCTTTCTGGGCCACCAGCCAGATACTAATCATTTCAGGTCCCTCCTAATTCTGAGCTGTGCAACACGCAGCATGATACAGAAGGGGCAGCTTCGGCCAGGCGGTGCTTTAGGATACTTTTATTGATTATTAAAAAAAGAAGAAACTGCTACTATGTCAAATGTAGACAGCGACATTATTACCTGCTGAAAAGTTAAAGGACTTCCCGAGGCACCACCTGAAGGGACACGTGCCCTTCTCCTTATTCAAGCAAGTCTTCCTGCCTTGTCAGAGCACAAAGTCAAAAGCCATTCCACAAGCTGGGCAGACAAAAGAATCGTGGAAGTTACGCCTTATCCTGGTAAGAAGGGATTCGCTTTTTTAAAAAGGTACAAAGAGCACCCGGATAATCGAGATGCCTTTGACCTCCATTATATTTATCGATCACCGACTGTATCAGAAGAGTTTGCAGTTCACTTGAGTGAAAATAATGCCTTCAAATCAGCAGAGCGCAGTATTTCACAACTACACCAAAGGACAGGGCAAGATGCCTCCACAGATACATTAACTATTGTTAAGGCTTGTTACAACTGGCCAAGTATGGAAGCACATAACGTTCTTAAAAACCTTTCCTGCTTGGCCAGCTCTTACTAGGAGAACTATTAACTACTGGCAACTCCTGTGTCTAATGGAACAAGCCAAAAAGCTCAAGTTCCAGGTAGTAAAAAAAAAAACAAAAAAAAAACCAACATCAAAACACCAAAACCCGAAACCCCACACTTCTTGTGTCTGAGGTGCTGCATTCCCCTGAAGCCAACAAGCATCGTGTGGAAGAACTGGAAGATCACGCTCCTGCATGTACATCAATCCTCTCCAACCACCTGGGAAGCTGGAAGGTATTTGCCTTTACAATATTAAAATTTTGCTGAAAGGCAGAATATATTAGCTAGAAGTTTGCATGATAATACTGCTGTCACGCATCCTTCTGATGCTTCTCAAAGTGGGCAGAAGCTCAACAGCCCAGACGCTCGAACTTACCTGCAACTACAGCATGAGCACATTTTATTTGTGTTCTCATGCCTCTTGCCAAACAATCAAGTGCCCAAAATCTCTTTCATTACACAACACCTTCCACAACCTCACGTGCAAGGTCTGTAGTGGCTGCTCTGCGTGCTGTATTCTGAAAGAAGCCCCAGTACATGCGACCCTGGAACATACTGTCCTCATTATCCACGTACTCACCTGCACTCATTCTAGCTCTTACAAAAACCATGGCTATTACTTTAATTTCCCCCTTCCCGGAGAGAACACTGATGAGGTTTTCTCCTCTTCACACTGTTCAGGTGGCTGTGAATTCCAGAAGGCAAAATGAAGACAACACATCAAGTCCCATCAAGGAGGGCAACTGTTCCCAGACTAACATACCTCCAGCACAAAACCCACTTCCTAACAAAGCTGATTTCACCTTGTTACACCTGCTATTTGAAGCTCCTAATGATCCTCCACACAAACAGGTTACAGGTGGCTATTATCTTCACCGATTCCAGCAAAGGGAAACCTGCTGCTTGCTGGTACAGAAGCATTTTCAGAGCTTGTTTTGACAAAGCCTGACCCACCTGAAGTTCCAAGTGAAAAACTAAAGGACAAGAAAACATTCTGAGTTGAGTTTAGCTTCACGAACGCCTGACCAAGCACCTCAGCCTTACTACCAGTGCCCTCGTGTTATTTCCGTTATTCCTCAGCATCTCAGGTACAGACACAAACACGTGCAAAACGCCTGGACGGAGCAAAACATCACCTGTGCCCGAGCAGGGACAATCCAGCACCGCACTGGGCCGCTCCAGCACCCTCCCTGGGGGTGTATCCTGCCGAGCTGCAGAGCGGCAGGCACTGGTCGGGCACCGGGAGCCAGCCTCTGAAAATACTCACCTTCTCGCCCGGCAGAAGCTCAGCTGCACGACACGATCAAACCCAACGCGTTATCGTTCCCCAAGCCTGTCCAGCTATCCTCCACCGGGGACATCACCCGGGAGCACCCCCCCAGCGCTGCTGAGGGGCAGGAGGCGGCTTCGCCTCCCCCTGAGGAAACCCGCGGGGCTCTGGCAGCACCGGGAGGCCTCAATCAGCGCAATTACTCCTTCCCGAGCTGGGTTCACCTTGGGCTGGAGCTGTTCCAGGCAGGACTCACAGCGCTGGAATCCCCGGGGGGACAATAACGGGCTCCCGGGAGCCGCAGCCCCTCTTCCCGCCTTCCCGGCCTCTGACAGAAACCCCCCGAGCCCCCAACTCAGGCACCGACGGCGCGGGGTGAGGCCGGCCGGCCCCGGCTCCCTCCCCAGCGACCCCGGCTCCCTCCCCAGCCCGCCCCGGCGGCCCCGGCCCGCTGGCTGACACCCCCGCCCCTCACACAGCTCCGAGACACCGTTACCGGCGACCCGCTGAGGGAAGAGGCGGCCGCGGGGGGTCCGCCTGGGGCTGAGGAGGGGGCGCGGGGCCGTGGCTCCTCCGGGGGGTCTGAGAGAAGCCTCCCGCGGATGGGTCCCGGTCCCCCGCGGGGCGGAGAAGCCGCGGCCGGGGGCTCCGAGCGGCGAGAGGCCGGGCCGGCTCCTACCTGCGGGAGCGCGGGCCTCGCTGGCGGCGGAACCCCAGCGCCGGGGAGGCGGGGGCGCACGGAGGAGCCACGCCGCGCCCCACCTTCCCGCCGCTCCACCAATGAGAGCACAGCAGGCGGGGCGCGCTGAAGGCGCTGGCCAATGGGAGTGCGCGGCTCGGGGCGCGCGGCGCGCCGTGACAGCGGCGCCGGCGGGGCGGAGAGCGGCGGGCGGGAGGGGCCGCTACACCGGGGACACCGGCACCGCGGCGGGGCCGCTCCCACCCACGCCGCGGGCAGCCCCTGTGCCGCCGCCCCACTCCCTTCACCCTCAGATACGGCCCCACCCCGCTCCAGCGGGCCCCTACCTGCGCGGTGCCGCCGACATGAGGGGCGGGGCGGGCGGCGGGGCCTCCCGGGAGCGGCGGCGCTCGGCGGCCGCGGGGGAACGGCAACGCCAGGGGTAAGGGGGAGGGGGAACGGGCGGCGCGGGCCGGCCCCGCCCCGCCTTACCGCGAGAACGGCGCGTGTGGGCGNAAACACGTGCAAAACGCCTGGACGGAGCAAAACATCACCTGTGCCCGAGCAGGGACAATCCAGCACCGCACTGGGCCGCTCCAGCACCCTCCCTGGGGGTGTATCCTGCCGAGCTGCAGAGCGGCAGGCACTGGTCGGGCACCGGGAGCCAGCCTCTGAAAATACTCACCTTCTCGCCCGGCAGAAGCTCAGCTGCACGACACGATCAAACCCAACGCGTTATCGTTCCCCAAGCCTGTCCAGCTATCCTCCACCGGGCACATCACCCGGGAGAACCCCCCCAGCGCTGCCGAGGGGCAGGAGGCAGCTTCGCCTCCCCCTGAGGAAACCCGCGGGGCTCTGGCAGCACCGGGAGGCCTCAATCAGCGCAATTACTCCTTCCCGAGCTGGGTTCACCTTGGGCTGGAGCTGTTCCAGGCAGGACTCACAGCGCTGGAATCCCCGGGGGGACAATAACGGGCTCCCGGGAGCCGCAGCCCCTCTTCCCGCCTTCCCGGCCTCTGACAGAAACCCCCCGAGCCCCCAACTCAGGCACCGACGGCGCGGGGTGAGGCCGGCCGGCCCCGGCTCCCTCCCCAGCGACCCCGGCTCCCTCCCCAGCCCGCCCCGGCGGCCCCGGCCCGCTGGCTGACACCCCCGCCCCTCACACAGCTCCGAGACACCGTTACCGGCGACCCGCTGAGGGAAGAGGCGGCCGCGGGGGGTCCGCCTGGGGCTGAGGAGGGGGCGCGGGGCCGTGGCTCCTCCGGGGGGTCTGAGAGAAGCCTCCCGCGGATGGGTCCCGGTCCCCCGCGGGGCGGAGAAGCCGCGGCCGGGGGCTCCGAGCGGCGAGAGGCCGGGCCGGCTCCTACCTGCGGGAGCGCGGGCCTCGCTGGCGGCGGAACCCCAGCGCCGGGGAGGCGGGGGCGCACGGAGGAGCCACGCCGCGCCCCACCTTCCCGCCGCTCCACCAATGAGAGCACAGCAGGCGGGGCGCGCTGAAGGCGCTGGCCAATGGGAGTGCGCGGCGCGGGGCGCGCGGCGCGCCGTGACAGCGGCGCCGGCGGGGCGGGGAGCGGCGGGCGGGAGGGGCCGCTACACCGGGGACACCGGCACCGCGGCGGGGCCGCTCCCACCCACGCCGCGG
>VZTO01004777.1:60607-107076 GCA_013400615.1 Syrrhaptes paradoxus | reverse complement strand
CCCACGTGCAGGACCTTGCACTTGGCCTTGTTAAATTTCATGAGGTTTGCATGGGCCCACCTCTCCAGCCTGTCAAGGTCCCTCTGGATGGCATCCCTTCCCTCCACCACACCACCCAGCTTGGTGTCATCAGCAAACTTGCTGAGGGTGCACTCCATCCCGCTGTCCATGTCTCCCAGTACTGACCCCTGCAGAACACCACTTGTCACCGGTCTCCACTTGGACATCGAGCCATTGACCACAACTCTTTGAGTGCAGCCGTCTATCCAATTCCTTATCCAGCGAGGGGTCCAACTGTCAAATCCACGTCTATCCAATTCAGAGACAAGTATGTTGTGCAGGACAGTGTCAAAGGCTTTACACAAGTCCAGGTAGAGGACATCAATTGCTCTTCCCTTATCCACCAACACTGTAACCCTATTGTAAAAGGCCACCAAATCCNCAACACTGTAACCCTATTGTAGAAGGCCACCGAATCCTTCAGGTACTATTTACCCTTAGTGAAGCCATGTTGGCTGTCACAAATCACCACCTTATTTTCCACGTGCCATAGCACAGTTTCCAGGAGAATCTGCTCCACGATCTTGCCAGACAGAGGCAAGACTGAGGGGTCCCAGCTCCCTGGGTCTTCCTTTTTTCCCTTTTTAGAAATACATCTCAGAATATATTAGAAAATATCTGACAGAAGTTTTCTGTGAGACCACAGAGAGTCTGATGAGTTTTCTCAAATCATTTGTACCACTTTATCAACATGAATCTTGTACACACATAGCAGGAAAAAAGCCATCCTAGTGTTTCCATATCAAAACAATCCTACCGCTTTCCTTTCTCTTTATCACTTAAAAAAAAATAAAACTGCATGAGTCTTCCCCTTCTTCGTATATTGACTCAAGACAGAAGAGAATACTCTGATTGAGACTGATCTGGGAAACACATTTCAACAGAGAAGTTGCCTCTCAGACACAAGAGATTACAAAAGTATTCCTCATGCATGTATCAGTCACTAGATAAAAGAATCTGTAAAATCAATGCAGTAAAAAAGAAACCAACAAAGCACTTTCTGAAACAGGTGTTTTCCAATCATTTAGCTACGTGTACTCTTATTATTAAAAATGCTGAACTATCTTCATGTATTCAAATGCATTGCCTGCATACTTCTTTGCAAACAAACTATGCAATTATTTACTAACACTTCAGAAACCTTTGATTCCAGGCATGTTGTCATCTTGAAAAAAGCAGGTTATGTTTAAAGAATGCTACTAAAAGTAAAACATCATAAACAGTGAATTCCCAGTACAAGTCTTCAAGAGGGAAGCAAGACTAGTTTCAATGCAACCTCCGGGGAAAAAAAAAAAAAACAGTGTATCTATCATCCTAAATTCCTTCTTGTAAAGAGATCAGAAACTGCTCAATGTTAGGAAGTGTATCACTCATGTCCAGAGCAAGTACTGCTTGTGGCAGAGAGGCAGAGATTTCAGGAACGACCCACTCCGTGCAGTTGCTGTTTAGTCACAGCAAGGATGAATGAGTATTACAGCTAAGACTAACATCATGGGGACATGCCTAACTGAGGCTTAAAATAATCCTGAAGAATTTGCCACTAGAGTTTTTACTTGCCTTTACAATCTTCCAAGTCTGTCACTTTCCCCAGTTTTTGCTATGAAATTCTCTCAAACCACACAAAAAGAACTCAAGGATTGAGACAATAATCCCATCAGTTTTTTACTTCCCTTTAACCTTCAATCTTAGTGATACAGAATAGAGGAGATAATTACAGACAGAAGTTGCATTTTAAGCAAGCTTCCTCTTAAAAAGAGCAACCCAGTTTGAGGAATATCGATTAGGTAGTTTAAAGTGCTTAATATCGAACAGAAGCAAACTTAAAGCTTTTTTGTTTCTTTGCTCCATGTAAAATGCAGTTCAAGACTAAGCCCATTTTTTCCTTGAGCCAACAATTTGCAATATTCATAGAAGAAGACAGACATAAAAAGCACAACCCTGCTGAGTATGAATTTGCAGCTTAGTAACGGGCTTTGCAAGTGATTTATAAAGTCTCCACTCTTCTTCAAAAGAAGTTGTCTAAGATGTTGTCTGGATATTTTGCGACTTTTCATTGTTGGTGAAATGGGGACTACAGAATAAAACAGCAGTGAGTTATTAGTTTTTCATCTTCAGTGAAATTTTAAAATGAGTCAGATGTAGAATCGTATATAGTATGCCTTACTTACGATACTCTAGTTAGGATATACTGCGTAATTGTATTCCTTGATCCTGGTCATGCCTGAAATCACGGACAGAAATGAGAGAAATACAAGTTGAGTTTTCAACCATACAATGGTGTATTTCCCAACTGCATTTAATGAGTTTTCCCATCCTGCAGTTGCATTCTGCTGGCTTTTCACATCCAATGGATAATAAAAGACATAACCACAACCACCTGGTTACATATTCAAATTAATTCAAGCCAGATATAAATAGCCTCAATGTAAAAACATGAATTCACAAACTGCTGAGAATTCAGTATCTTAGTTCACTGCTGGGATTAATTTCTTTTCAACAGACTGGTTGTCTAGAGAATACCCATAATGCAGTAAATGAAAACATGTGTGTTACTGCTAGCAGTGAGAATTCATGAAATTGGAACTGATGGATATTCAAAAAAACAGAACTGTGGTGGGAAACCAATGGCTTGGCAGTCACTGGAACAAGAACGATAGAGCTAAAGATTCCTGTTTATGGCTGTATTTTCCTCTCACTTAAAAATGAAATAAATATTGTGTCATATGGACCTTAATCAGTGGGATATTTCCAGATAGAGATGCTTCAAACAACAGAAGATTCAGATTTTTGCCTAGTTGCAGAAAATGGGCAGTGGATAAACTGCAAGGAAAGAGATTTGCCTGCCCGTTTAATATGAAGTATATACATCAGTGTTTAGAACATAAATATTTTTGGGTACTTTTAAAAATGATAGAAGTGGTCTGAGTATTTTATACTATATTACTCTGCTCTACAGATATCTCAAAAGAATTATATTTGAACTTCCTTAATACTTTTAACAGTAAATTATTCAGGTAGAGAGATACAGGATGCTTTATAAACACTTAACTTTTAATAACTTGTCTGACAGAAGCTGACAACAGCTGCTAACAGTATCAAGTTATACAGATAATTTGTCTTGGCTTTGCATTTTGGGTTCCCTTCCCTCGTAATGCATTTAAGTATGATCTCAATTTCGTAAGTTTGCACATGCGTATTTTTGATGGTTGCAGTACACCTGCCATTCAAGAATTTAGGTCTGTAAATGCCAGTAGGTACCAAGGTGAAACGTAAGAATCTGACTCCAGACAGAGCATTAAAAATAGCACAATAGCTGCTGATGCCAGCTATGGTTCTGCTTGCTCTCAAAACAGCAACTACTGCCTGGTTTAGTGGTTCAAGGTTAATGTGACAAAAATAATCAATGAAGTTAGTAACCCAGTATTTCTGACTTACTAAAACTGTTATTCAGTGTTTGCAACAAAAATCTTGGCCTGGGCTACTTTGGCCTCTTGGAAAAGAATTTCTGCAGTGAAGGGGTACTTACAGCCCTACTCTTGCAAGCTGGGGGGGGGGGGGAAACACCCAAACACAAATGCACATTAAACAGAGTGAGTCTGAGTAAATGTTATGATTAATCAGAGACAGTTTGTTGAATAAAAGCTTCCCAAACAAATGGCACATGAGATAAACTCAAGCTTAGCATGGCTCTAGGGGACAAAGTCCTAACCGAACCTAAATATCTTTTTATCAGATGGTTTTGCAGTTTATGAAGCCTCATCCCATGGGATTACACTAGTGCTTCCAGTTATCTTTAACTGTTAGAAATGAATGTAAATGGCAAGGAACTCTGCTAAAATATCCATAATTCCTAATATTAGAGAAAATGGTTATTTTGTGATTACTGCACTCAGCTTAGTCCTAAGAAACCACTTATTTTTCACAGTTCTGGTAGAAAACTCTTGTGTCACCCTTAATTTCTCTTCTTTTGCAAAGGATGAATGGAAGCAGAGAGAGAACAATTCTCCTTCCTCTGTACAGATTACAAATCTGAAGATTAAGCAAGAATTTTCTACCCCTGTCTATAACTATTGTGTCTAACACCACAAATCAGTGATATTCCAGGGGTTGCATGGTATGCACTATCCAAAATGCAAATAATAATAATTTCCAATGCTAATACACATATTTCAAAGCACATTTTGTAGAACTTATCTTTTATAATAGCAGGAACACTGAAAAGCTGTGCTAGTTAAATCATCAACATTTCTTCCAAGCAGTTTAGAACTGCAAAAATCTGATGTTAATTTCTCCAATTTCTTCTTACACTAAGTCCTGTAACAAATCACCACTCCAAAGTAAAACAAAAGACACTGTTAAGACATCTAAATCTGTAAAGACTTCTAGCGGTAATTCTGTTTTGTTTCAAGACACGTGCACGACATCCAGCCCATCTAGTTTCACACAGAAACTGGCTCATATCAAAGGTTTCTGTACAGTTGATGATGAGTNAGCCTTTGAAGCCTTCCTGATAAGAGATCCTATCTTTATGTTCAACACGTGGCAGGAGTTCAAATGCAGTTCCATCCTTTAATTCCTAGTGCAAAGGAGTGGATTGTCCATTTCTGAGAATTCACCAACTAAATAGGTAAAAGGAACCTAACTCATCCAGTGAGATTGCCTTGCCAACACTGGAGTTTGAAACAGATTACCTAACTGTAGGAGAAAAACGTGTAGTTTTAATAATCGTCAGGTTTGTTTTGCTTATTAACAGTATTATTTTAACGCAACCCACAGGGGGAGATTTGTTGCAGAAGTCTTCCTCCCTTGCACAGCTTCCTCCCTCTCAAAAACAAGCAACACTTTCAGCTCCTGTACCCAGCAACGAGTGCTTCTTCAGGTTTCTGAGCTCCTCTGCCCTCATGTAAAAGCGGAAAAAACAGACTAAGGCCAAGATTTTTTCTCTCTGCTGTTGAGCTTTTCCCATGTGGTTAGCAAGAGCTTGAAACAAACTGGCAACGCATTCCTGCTCTGCTTCAAGTAGCTGCCCTGTTGTGAGAAAGTGCCACTGTACAAAAGAACAGACGGAACTGGGATTCCAGCTTAATTTCCTTTTCAGCTGGAGACATTAGAAGTCTGACAACAAACACAGCAAAAAACTGGAGAGACATTGAAGTGCTCTCAGCACTTGGACCTGAAGTAAAAATAAGCAACTAAAGCTTCCTATTTTCTTCCTCCAAATGAAACTAGAGGTAACAAGTTAACCTCTCTCCTTACATCCAATTCTGCCATGCGTGACATATTCTTTAAAATGTTCTCTTTATCATGGATTACATGCAGATTGCTCAGTAACAAAATTGCTGGTCAAATTTCATAACTAAAAATATACTAGCTTTCTCAGAAGCAAAACTGAAAAATAGCTACAGATTTTTCTAAAAAACGAATATACAATGAATATCCTGCTGAACAGGAGACCGAGATCTTTACGATACATTACCTGTTTCTGAGAGCACTGAATGCATATGTTTTGAATATCCCCTCTGCTACCACAGATGTTTTCTTACAGCTGGAGTTTCAACCCTTACGTTTATGTTAACATAAGATTAGCACTGTTATGTATCCCTCCTTCCCTCCTTTCCTCTCTTTCACACATATATGGCTTTGAAACCTCAAGCAGTTGCGAGTCTAAAAACAATGCCTGAAATTCCTTCAACTTGCTAAGAGAAACCTGAGCTGTATCCTTTCCCTCTTCTCTGAACAACTGAAAAAGCACAATAAATTCCCAACTCTCCTCTCAACCTTTGCCCATGGAGCTCTCCTAGTCGCTGAAGTGGGTCTGCAAACTGTAAAATAAACTTGCAAGCCAGGACTACACTGTACAGTTGACAAAGAGTCAAAGTTACTTTCAACATCTCAATCAATAGTTACATCTACACTATACGCATGAAGTATTCACAGATTTTTAATTCCTTCCAGTGTGACTATGCTTGCTGTTAACGAAAGTTAAGGAAAAACAGACTTCAGATGGATGGCCAACAAAGCTCACCCACCTCTGGATGGTTCTCTGCTTTGAGGCAGATTGGTTATTTGCATCAAATAGTGACGGATAATCTTTAATCTTATGAAGTGGATGAACAGCGACTAAGATAGCACTAAAACCAGCACCCACTATAACAGCCTGTAATCTTAAACCAGAGCTGTAGCCAGTTCATTTAGGGGTCAGAAGTATTTCTGTTAATTAACACTTCTGATTCATTTTGACTTAGCACAAAAGTATCGAAGTTATTTTAATTTTGCCACATTGGGAAGGGAGAGTAAATCGGTACCAATGTTTTTCCCCCCAACTCTACCCAAGAGGTCACTCAAAAAGAAAATCAGGGGAAAGCAATTCAGAGCAATATTTCCTGCCTGGCCAATCCAGACAACACAGATATTCAGTCTTCTTTCTAAATTGTGACCTGGGGCTTGGACACAGAGGCTTAGTATGACTACGTATTCAAAGAACTATATTGTCTGAATGTGTATTTGTAATGTCTGAACCTCTATGACACATTTGTTTTGAATACCTCTGGAGTACACAAAACTCCATCACCAAAAAATACATACGGGCCTCTGCATTTATGGTTAATATCATCTTTATCTTCTGTACTCGTAAAAAACGTGGAAGAATGTCTGTTCCAAGATACAGCGGAGGTCACTGAACAGCATCTACAAACACAGAACCCAGACCTGATTTGTTCTTTGAGTCTATATAAGCCAGAAGAATTCCTTCATTACAGTACTGAAGACATCTCCTTCAGTGTTTAAATGAGGAGCTTCACTTTATCAGTCAATGGAGCATCCACACAGCATTTTTTGGGAGAGCTTCTTCAAGGAAGCGTACAGAGAAGAACAGGCTGTAAATTAATGACCTGAGGCTTGGTTTGTTTCAAACACTTGTTCCTCAGCACATTTGGTCATCCACCCCCAAAATATGTATCACTTTCTGTGCTAATTGGTTGTGCCTTAAAGTTGTTTTCACCTGCTTGCTTTTTGGAAATGGATGGTCGACTGGATAGTATCTCACGCTGTTTCAAAATTTGGCATAATGAAATGGTGAGCACCGTTGTTAGTGCTCTCTCTTTTCTGAACTTGCCAATTATAATGTGAATTCCTTTCTTTTCAATTATCTGTCTTGGTAACCCACACTGACATCTTGACTCGAACTGTACTCATTAGAACAAGAAAGGACAGTAAAATAATCTCCAAACTCCAGATTTTGCAGAACTGTCACATCACTATTTTAACCAGTGAAGCACCACCACTCTGCATGCTCTTTCAAGTGGGACAATACCGGTGTAAATACTTTACTTGTTTGCAACCTTTAAGCAAGCAGATTCTTAAGCTACCCTCAAACCATGGAGGCTCTTGGGTGGTAATTACTCATATTAAAGTCAGCCATTTACCACTTTCCAGTTGGTGGCCTGAGCAGACTTGAAAATGTGTGCTTTCTGCTTTATTTTTTTGGTTAAGGGCCCACCTAGTTAAAATACTGCAAGAGTCTGTGCCTTCCCTCTTCCCCAGCTAGCTCAACAGGCGCTCTGCCAACCGCTCCTTTTTGGTCGTGAGGGAGAACAAGAACATCCTGCTGCAGCAGCCAGCTGGCTACCTTCTCCTGTCAAGGACTTAATATACTTCTATAAAGTATTCAGCTGTTGCTGGATGAGAGACAGAGTGCTCTATAGTGCCTTCTTCAAACAGTCCTCCCCCTCAACTAGCACAGACTGAATGGATGAAAGAACCATATGAAAAGGAACAGGAATGAGGGTACGAACATAGCCTTCATTCTTTGGATAATCAGAAGTCACCTAATTCATCTTAACCTTCAAGCTAAACATTTTCTCTCCAGGACAAAGGCTCACCGGACAAAAGTTCATGCAAACTCGCTTCAAGTTTTATTGACTTCGCACCATACTTACCTCAAGCTTGGCTCAATAAAAACTTTTTTGTACCGAGGATGAAAATGTTTCTACTCTCTTAAAAAGAAAGCAAGAAAACCACACATTTCCAATTTTGTTTCAAACATGAACATTCCCTTTCAATGTCTCTCTCTCAAACACTGCATCACTGAGAAACTGAAAATGAAAGTATAGAAGAAAAGCAGGACTGCCCTTGCCAATTCTCACCTTCCTGTTTTTTTTCCATGAAACACAAATTCAGTCAGGACTGGAACTTCTGTTGCCACAGCAGTAGGAAGCCTATCTTTCTGGTAATTTGGAATTACCTTGTTGGTCCCAGCCGCATGCTGGGAAACTTGCTCCAACTGCTCTTGCCTCACGTCCCTGCCCCTCTGGAGAAAGCAGCCTATCCTACAAGAGCCAGACTGCACCGTCCTCCATCTCCTCCCAAGAGTCAGCACTCACACCGCAACCAATACTCGGCATCCCATGGCAGCTCTTCCCTGGGCAGCTGGCAACAGGCAGAACTAGGGGCAGAAGCCTAGGAAATGAGAAGCTGAGCCCTGTAATGGGCAAAAGAGGACAGGAGAGCCACAGGGCTCCCACTCCAAGACGAGGGCAGCAGAGAGAGGCAACGAGCAGATGTGAAGCTAAATAGGAGATAAACTCCCTCAAGCAGCGGGGACAGGCAGTTCTTGGAGAGGACTGAAATCCCACAACCTTTCTACACTCTGAGAACTCAAAACATTAAACCGACTCAAACAAACAGGTTCAAAAATCAGAATAAACTCAAATCATAGTTCTTTTATTTATAGCTTGTGTTTTCAGAAGCCTGGGTTTCTTTTTAAACTTCTGTAGCTTGCAATGTTTAAAAGCATGGAGCTGGCATAAGCTGATTTGCATCACCTTACTGTTCAGTTCACCACTTAGGTTTTGTTTTGGAACTCAAGTGTCTGTTGTTTTGGGATATCTTTAACGGCCTGTACTGATTTGGTTATTTTTGTTTTTATTGCAGGTATTTTCTTCACTTTAATGTATTTTAGACCATTGTAACTTGGATTCAATACATTAATTAAAAGATCATTCTCCTGACACCTATACTGATACTAGCAAAAAATAAAATTAACAGATTAGCCCCTTTCTGCCATTACAGAACACAGAGAGAAAGGAACAGGCGGTATAGCTACGGCTGCACACATAACTTCACAGCTCCATACGCAGCTGTGCCTTACCGGTATTTTAGCTACAGCTGTTAGTTCAAATTAATCATATTAATGTAATAAACTTACAAACTGCAGTAATTTTTAAGAGCTACATCATTAACTCTGCTATGTGTAGGAGGCAATTAAATAGAGGAGCGAGTGGGGGATTCTGCCTCCAATTCTGACACTGACTGCACTGTTCAGTCACTGCTACTTTCTAGTAGTGCTCTGGTGCTCTTCCTTTATGTGACTGTGTCACGCTGTGATGTTTGACACAAATGCATCAGACCACCAGTGTTGCAAGTACAGACAAAAAAAATTTAATTCAGGAAAGACATAGATTTATACAAGTCCAGAACAATGCTTTTCCCCTTCTCTTAATGTGCTTTCTTACACATCTGCATCTTCAGCTGTCCCATTTTCCCCACCTATCCTACCCTTTTTCCCATCCCTCTCTTGCCTGCATTTGATCAATCACCAAAGTAGATTTGCTCTCCCCTAAACAGAACCATCTTCTTTACCCACCACTCTGCTGTTCAGTCAATGACCAAAGAGATTATTTTTCACTAAAACATAATCATTCCCAATAATAATAATAATAATTGGCCCATTTTTGTGATGCAGTTTAAATAGAATAGCTCAAACCTTACCAAGCAGAGATTAGGAGAACACTTGATGAAACTAATTCATCGGTTTAGAAGAGGTAAAAGAAGGAATTTACAGATCGGGTCAGAGTACACAGAAACAACATCAGAAGAAAAAGAAGACAACAAGCTTGGTATCTGACATGCTGCAAGAGTTGCCACATCTTCAGCTGTACACCAGGGCTATTCTTATAGCCGTAAATAAAAGACTATGAGGGAGCAACCCTAACCCCAAAGACTAGATATGCATGTACTGACTGACAGGTCAGGATGAGTCCTCACTCAAAGTCAGACTTACCTCAGAGAGCTCTCATTGAACAACCTAAAACACAGCCAGAAACCCAGCTAACAATTAAGGAGTGTGGAAAATCAAGGACGGGGTGCTCCAGCTCACTCTCCAGTCCTCTAGCTCACTCTCCTGTCCCCTCAGCTACCAGCATACAAATGCAAAAGAAACCCACTCCTGGACTGAACTCTGAAATCAAAGGCAAACGCATTGCCTCCACAGAGAGGGCTCTACTTGCTGCTACAGTGCTCTTCAGGGCCAGAATTCTGTGTATGATTGTAACAGCAGAAGAGGAGTAAAAACCAGTTTGTATGCTGAGGTTACAAGGTTGTAAGCGTACCCAAGCACTCCACGTTCTAGAGCAATGGTTTTCAGACTACGGCAACAAGCACCCAGCAATCCATGGACCATTTCTACAGTAAGTTCATTGATAATGGTATCACCTTCCACATGCACAACCTTTTCAAAGGAATCTGCACCACCACTGGACAGCTTTTCAGGGCCTTCCAATGCCCCAGGATGAAAACAACAGTAATTGGTAACATCTGTTCATCTGGGAAATATCAATGTGAAGATCTGATGGCTAAGAAGGACAAGTGAATTACCTGTGAATGGTGCTAAGATGTCTGTGGGAGAGGAAGACAAGTTATTCATCTTCAGCAATAATCATAATTCAATTCAAAGTCAAATTAGCCAGGCGTCTCCTGTTAAATTATCATCTCCTGTTGAAATATCTTGCTAATTTGAAATAGAAAATTTAAATGTTAACATCTAAGCTATCAACAGATTCAGAAGTATTAGTTAATGTGAATTATTTTAGTATTTAATCCTTTCCTGCTATTTCATTGTCAGGTGAACAAGTCCCATTTTATCAAAAATTTCAATTTTCAAGTAATTATTTAACAGGCAGTGTCTAGTAAATTAATTCTGAGAGTGCTGAAGGAGTTAACTTTCAGTTTAACTCTTAGTAAAATATTACCATAGAGGCAGAGGACTTGAGCTCTGGTTTTTTTCTTCCCCCACAGCATCCTAAATAGAAGAAGCTCAAAGGGAAAAAAACCCCACCAAATCCAAAACACATACAATCACATTATTTCACAGCTATACCTATATGGGAAATCAGTCATTTCAGTGCAACTGGCAACAAGTGTTAACTGACCCCTCAAAGATTCGTTCCCTCAGCCCGAGAAAAAGATGAACTGTTTCCTCAGTAACCTTTTGTCACTTCTTCTGGCTAAGTTATGCGTACCTGATCTTCCCTGTAATGAAACGGAAGCACTACAGATGTGAAATGCTCTGCAGAGAAGTGACCTTTCTACTGAAAGGCATAGATCTGTTCAAAGTTACTTGTTTGGTGGAAAAGAAACAAAAAGAAACGGCAACAGCTAGACTCAGCTTACATTAGTGAAACAAAGAGAAATAGAATTAGGAGCAGGTAATCTTTAACAAGAGCAATCTAGTTTGACTTGACAGGAAAAGTGTGAAAACCTAGCTCTTCCATAGCCAGTGTGAATCCAGAAGGTTTTTGTGAGACTTTCAGGGGAGGGGGTTGTTGACTTTTTTTAAGTAGCTACAGTTATTAAAGTCTCCATGTTCACAAAACCTGCTCTCCTACAGCTTGGTATTTCTACCTTGCTCTTCCCAAGATTGCCAAAATCAGAGTTGAACGTGTTGTGACACAATCAGCCATTTGAAGCATTTGCTTTCCACTTGAATTTTATTTTTAGAATCTTCCATAGTCTTTCAAAGCACACATACCCAAAACAAGCCTTTGACATGTAGTAAAAAAAAAAAAGAAAGAGGAAAACCTGAAGGGTTTGGCAAATTTTAAAACATAAACAAGCTTTTGACATGCGTCTCACATAAAATGACTACTGCCTTGATTCTTTTATAAACACACAGATATGGCTGCAAACACCCATTTGCGCACAGAAACTTTATGCTTTCTACCTCAGAGTCAGCAGTTGCAGGGTTAAAAGTGACAGACCTGCAACTGGTAACTCAGCTTCAACTAAGGTTCTCAAAGAAAAAAGATCCTAAATCACAGTAGAGTCCTGAATCCTTATAGGTAATGTTTCTCAGGGACCTTGAGCAATCCACTCGCAGCTGGTCCTGCCTTGAGCAAAGAAGAGTCAACGCAGACTACCTACCTCCAGAGGTCCCTTCCAACCCGTACCATGCTGTGAGTGAGCATTCACATCCTTTTGTGAAAAGCGTTTTCTTCCGCCAGCTGCCAGTGTTTGTCCCTAGGTGCAGAGGTGTTTCTGAATTACTCTGGAACATCTAAGAGTGTCAAACACCAGGCTAAATTTACTCCTGGTTGCAGTGGGAATCTGTGTAAATCCAACACTAGAAACTACTTGATAAGTTCCTTTTACACCTCCTGTAAAATATCTTTTTATATAAGGTTTGACGTAGCATTCTCTTTCACCTCAGTTTACATGTACTAACTTAATTAATTCTGCCCAATGCCTTTTATTTCAATTCTGTTAATGACAATTGCTATCTGAGATTCATTCCAACAGGCAACAATGCTCCCAGAGGAGACCCCTGGATCTTATAATCTCATAATGTAACCCAGTTTATTCCAGTATCTCCAGTCAACCTATGACAACGTACACTGGCTGAGCGTCCAGCTCATCCCTGTCTGTAAGCAGAAGGGGAAAGTGCTCCCCTAACGTACAGCCACTCCAGATCCAGCAGCGGCTGTTCTGACCAAATGCGCTCCTTGTAAAAGACCAGAGAGCTCTATAACAAAGTATTATGAAGAGCTACACAGCTTCTCCACACAGAGTATACAAAAATGGATGCTTTCTAAAAAACACACAAAACTGAGAAGTTAGATGAGGGTGAGATGACAGAAGGGAAAAAAACTGAGCATCTCCATCAGATAATGAAGCAACAAAATGTGAAGAGCCGTCTAAGAGCAGAAGATGTCCCACTTCACGCATGAAGAACTAGCCTCTGAATACTAAGCAACATCTACACACAAATACTGTCCACTATCTCCTAAATGGAGATTATTACAAATAAATTCAGCAAGAACCATATGAAGATATTATGGCATAAGAACAGGACCAGAATTATAAAAGCAAGGAAAACCGAAGAAAAAAAAAAAGACAAGACTTCAGGCTCAATCAGAAGACCAGGTGAGATCACTATGGTCCTTTTCAACCCAGGCCATTCTATAATTCTATGAGAAGGTAACAGTGAAAGAAATAAGGAGCAAAACTGCCTGCTGCTGCGTGCTGTATGAATATTCACATCTGCCAACAGGCCATCAAAAAGCAAATTGGCACCAAGTCATAACTCACCATTTGCTATTTATATTCTGGCAGTATTATGTTTGTGCAATTTCTATCAGTCAAAGCCTCCTTTTTGGGGATGAGGATAAGAAAAGGAGATATTATAATCTACTGATAGTGCTGTTTGTATTCATGGAGTTATCTGGTGCTTGATGTGTGCCTCATGCATCATCACTTTTTATTCAAAAACTGACATATTTATCCAAGAATTATTTTAACATACTAGCCTTATTCAAATACATACAAAAGCCTTGGCAGAAATTTTCAGCCATGCCTTTTATGCAGTTTATGCACTGACGTGTAAAAGGCAACATGGAATTTTGTGTGCACATTGTAATCACAGCCATGTCAAGGCACCTTGCTGGAGCAGTGGAGATAACTTTACAGGTGGGCAGCCTATTACTAAGCCTTTCTGAAGGCTTTTAAACATGAGAAATGGTGGAATCCCTTCTGATTGTACCAAGATTAGACAAAGACACACTGCTTTTATCACTTCATCCGAGTTGTAGGCTTTTTAGTTTATTTTTAAACTGCTCAAATTTCACTTTAAAACCACAAATTATATAAGGTGAAATTTGGATCCACCAACCCTCTTGCAGAGTTTGCGTACAGATGAGAATTTGACTATGCCATTGCAGAAAGCATCCCTAGTTCTGTAGTGCAGATGTAGTCCTTACAAATAATGAGCACTTGCTCCTCTATACAGCCCAACACATGACTTGTACTGCAATGACCTGTTATTCCACTCGAGAAGGAGATCATCCTGAGAATGAATCATAGAATCATAGAAGGGTTTGGGTTGGAAAGGACCTTAAAGATCATCGAGTTCCAACCCCCCTGCCATGGGCAGGGACACCCTCCACTAGCCCAGGTTGCTCAAAGCCTCATCCAGCCTGGCCTTGAACACCTCCAGGGATGGGGCATCCACAGCTTCTCTGGGCAACCAGTGCCAGTGCCTCACCACACTCACAGTAAAACATGTCTTCTCAATATCTAACTTAAATCTACCCTCTTTCAGCTTAAAACCTTTACCCCTTGTCCTAAACACTACACTCCCTGACCAAGGTGCCTCCCCATCTCTCCAGTGGGCTCCCCTGAAGTACTGGAAGGCTGCTCTAAGGGCTCCCTGGAGCCTTCTCTTCTCTAGGCTGAACAACCCCTTTCTTTTATCCTGTACTGCTTAAGCCTTTGTTTACATGGATAGCTTTCCATTCTGTTCAAAATAATGGAGGAAAGCAGCTACAGGAGGATTCTACAATAAAGGTTCCTTCATCTCTCAAACAGATGAGAGAACAAGATACAGGGAGATACGCTTTTACTTGCAATTTAAGTTACCAAAATTCACAGTGCTCTAAATGGCCATTCATCACACTGTGTGATATAATCACACACCAGTAGTGCTTTACATCTGAGCCCAAGTTTTCTGATCTTTTGCTCAGTGCAGGACTACAGGCCAGGTGTGGTTTGAAATGCCCGAAGTCTAACATGAGACTGCACTCTTGGCAAAGCACCACATTTATGTTGCATTTCTTTAGCTATGGACAACACACACTAATTCAGGAGGAGGAGGATGGCAGCTGTTTTTTCCCCAGGAGCTTATCCTGTTCACTTATTATGCCCCTCCAGAGCATATGGCCAGAAGAAGACAACAGTTTTTCGTACAGAGCTTAAGGAAAGTACCTTAAGCTTGACCACCTTGTGCTAACAAAGAATGGGCTTAAGTGAATCACGGCATGCGTGTGCTCCACTGCACCACAGTACCAACACACTGCTCATCCACAGAGCACTTTATTTTATAACTTCTTTGTTACAACTAGGACAGAGGAAAGCAGCACTAGGACAGGTATAATTTACCCACCCCAGCACATCACAGCTAGACAGCACTGCCGGACAGCTATGGGGTGCAGGGAAGACTCACATATCACTTTGGCATGGTTGGGAAATAAAAGGAAACAAAGGAATTTCAGTGGAACAAATTAGATGCCCAGACGATAAATGAAGTCTAAGCTATGGCCCTATGCTCTCCTTATAGGGATACACAAGCACCTCTAGAGAGCAATTAATGTCATCCTAAAATACATGCTCAAGACAAGGCGTGATGAACAGCCTGTTGAAGGTACCATGTTTTCACCCTCACTATGAAGGAAAGCGAGATTAGCTGAGGCTTTGACATCTAGTTTCAAAATCTTTAAAGCTGGAAGAGACGAACCTCAGTCTCGGGGAAAAAAGGAAGCACTCAACAGGCAGTTCAGCTGCCCTCCTTCCTCAACTAGAGGCAGAACATTCCTCCCATCACCCCTGAAACAGGAAAATGTAGTCCTAGCTGAATCAGCCTCCACTTCTACCACTAGCTACCCACTCATCCATACACGTACAATTTGAAGAGGAGAGATGGCACACAGTTCCACGTTCCTTGGAAGCTGACACCTCCAACAGGGAGGCCAATGGGAACACCTCATAGCTGGGGATGGAGCAGATATCTCCCCTCGTGCCCGAGCATCAATCCAGCCTCACCAATACTGTGCAAACCAACTTACAGGCACAAACACGGTTACCCAAATTAACAGCATTATTTCACTGACCCCTTCAGTCAGGGCAGCAGTGTTCAGAAACACTCACACATTGCCTCTTCATCCACAGCTGCCCTTCCCTGTGCCAGCTCTGTCCTCCGCTTTGTGCAGGCACACGCGTTGGTGCGTGACTTGGTGAATCAGCTGAACCGAGAGAGGTGGAAAGGCATTATTTGAGCAGCTTTCCCTGATTATAAGTTTGGCTAATTCATTCAAGCAAATTACATTCATTTCCTAGTTATCTTCAAATACATGAATCCTGTCTGAAAATGGACTGGATCTGTTGGCAGTTAAAATTATATTCCCACACATTCTGTTCCTTCTACAGAATATCGCAACAAAGAAATCAGCAGTTTAAACAGCCTGCCGCCTCAGGTTACAGAAGTTTGCTTGTGGATTATTCTCTCTTCCGTTTTGAAAAGCACATAAATTATTAACACAAGTCACTAAGATTCCCTGTCTTTCAACAAGGACATTCTAATCATCTGTCAACAACAATAACAAAAAAAAAGCAAAATTTAGTGGATATCTACTAATAATCTTCTGCTGAGAAAAAAACAACCAGTGTGTTTCAGAATTATAGGAAGAAAAAACACTTTTCTTCTTGTAATTTCAGAAGATCCAGCAGGATTGGTGTGACAATTAGTGAATATTTAAATGCTTGATATTCATTGGAAGTAGTCTGACAGTGATGGCCAAATAATTTCAGGCACGAGAAGAAAAGAAAGTCTCAGACTGATGAATAACTGACATTTGACCTGCTGTTCACTTCCTAAGCTGGAAAAAAATGCAATTCACATTGAATTGAAGTTGAAGCTGGCTAAGAAAGCATAAAACACTGTTTCATGTTTCTGCATTGCCTTCCTGTCTAATGTGCTTTTTATAAAAATGTTTTATTCACTGGTTATAATATGCATGTTGAGGACAGGGGTAAATACTAAGACAAAGCAATTACCGTAATCCATAAATATTACAGAAAATAATTTAAACATTTATAAAACTGTCTGAAATTTCAAATTTAATAGAGTAACACAATACTTGTGCAAATTTGTAACAAAGCACAAGTAATCTCTGTTGTTAAGCATCAAGACTTTCTAATATTTGAGCTTTTTCTGGCACGCTTACAATGAATGGCCTGAAGTTGGTGAGGAGTACATTTAACAGAAGGCATTTTCTCCATGAAGGGAATGTGAACCACCACTATATGGCTTAATGGACTCAACAACAATAACAAACAAAAAAACCTACCCAGAACATTAGCCTAAAGGCACAGAGCCCCAGCAGGATTATGAAGTCCTTTTCTCTGAAAACTCGGGACTTGAGGCACAGAAATTTCCTGCCAAGGCACTACAGCCAAACTCCAGTGAAAGATAAACAGCTGTAGACCAAGACCATTTGGTCTTTATTCTCAGATAACCTATAGACAAAGAAGCCTTTCTCTTCTGAGAGAAAAGCAAACTGAAATGAAATGTTTACAACCCATGTTTACTAAGGATTATACCCTCACCCTGCTTTCTATTAAGAGACTCCTGTTGCTTAAGAAACCAGGTGTTAATCCCTCAAAGCGGATGACATTTTCAAACCCTGCATATTTCACAAAGCTTGAACACATTGAGAGGGAAATAAAGTTTACATAAGACACAAACCAGATGTTTAATAAACTTGAGTAATCTGACAGGCAAGTCCATTTAGGTCTTTCCAAAATACAGGCACAAAGGCAACAACTATTTTCTTCCAGACACAATAAAGAGGAAGTTGGTTTGGTTTTTTTAATTAAAAAAAGACCAGATCCTAACCAAAAGAAGAATCTTTACCTTTTGTGATATACTTTGATCTCACCTTTGATGCTAACGGGAAAGAAACAACTCTGACTTTCTATTTACATCAGTAGTATCATGCCAGTCACATCAGTGTCGTTCACCCAGAGCAGGATATGATCAGTGAAAAGCATCATGTCAGTCAGGGTTAAACCTGGTCTGAGTCACTGAATTATCCCAGCAGCCTAACACGAGAATCAGTCATGTCTTCAGCATTGCCTAGAAAGGAACAACATTGACTCTTTCTGCTTAGGAGTTTTAAAGCAGATTACTTCTGGCACTGAAACAACCATAAAAGTAAATATAATATAAATGGCATAAACAGTAAACACTGAAGGGTCTTCTTCCCCAGAGGAACTATATGCAACCATCAGCTTTTTTACTGTTCCTTAAAAACTGTATTTCTTTTTTACCTAAACTGGTTTGAATCTATAGGGGAGACCATATTAAAACAAATGTATGAAAATCCCTACGTTTTACTGTGGTTTTATGGAATCAATCCCATTCTCTCCCAATTAACTTAACTGAGACTGGCAGAAATAAAACCAGAGCACAATCAAGCAGGACTGTACACCTCCACCCTCTCTTGTATAACACACAACTACAATTTGACAGTGTCGGGTTTCGCAAGGCTTACACTGTAAGTGCCAACCTTTCACAATCTATCTATATATGATTATCATTATGTGTACAAGGGTGAAAAAATGTTCTTCCTCCTTCACATTAGTCACTTTAGCCAAAGCTGTTATCCTCTTACACAGCAGAAAGGGACCATGTTTGCTCATTCTATCATGTAGTCTTAGCCAAACACCAGCTGAAACAGACCGCTGCATTTTGGACCTCTGCTTTCTTCAGTTAGCACATCTAACTAATTTTTCAGTAAATACAGCCAAACTGGAAATTTAGAAAAGAAAAGCAAGAGACAAAAATCCATTCCACACTTGCATGCAACCCCTCCGTAAAGCTAACACCATGACCAACAGCAAGAGCTGAATGATCGTGAACTTTTAACTCACGGCGCTGATCACCTACAACCGCAGCTGAAGCCGGCTCTTGTCGGAGAGTTCAGGACACACACAAGCTAAAGGTGCAGAAATTCAGTCATAAAAACCTGAATAACTTACAACGGGGTCAGATATTCTACATAAGCTATCTTCTCATTGCAGAATAGACAAAAATGTGCTCAAAAAGATAATTGATGAATTTTATACTTTCCTTTTATGTTTCAGGCAGTAAATACAAAGTGAAAGTAACACAATCTTTTCTGCAAAAGCAGCAGGGCGTACCTTTCCCCTGCCTGCCCCAAGCACCTGTATTTGCTGGAAAACAGCCATGCAACCAGCTAACTGGATGTAAAAGATCCAGGAAAAGTTCAAGCTTTCACTGGCCTTTTAGAATCTAGGAATGATTTGAAATGCTGCAATGAAATACTGCCCACTAACAGCAAGCAGCACGTAAGATTATTTTTTTTTTTAATGTACCCTTCCTTTTACAATACTGCATTTGCAAAGATTGATGAAAAGGCCTTCATTGTGGCTTCTGTTTTCCAAGTCTCCCATACAAACTCTTTCCATAGATTTAATGGGTTTTTTCCTGGAAAAAAAATATATCATATATCCTCTCTCTTGTGAAAAGCTAATACAATGAGACAGACATGGTATGATTATATAGCACCAAAACACTAACACCAAAAGAAAATTTTATTTTAGAAAGACAAAAGGACACCAGAGTTACCTCACATATAAACAGCCCAAAGAGCAGCAGCACTGGGGGGGTGGAAGTAGGTCATGTTTTTCTCCTGTTTCATTATATACAGAAGAGACATAGAAATCTGAAGGATTTTTCTCTAATAAAAACAAGTTATTTGCATACAATGGGAAAAAGGGTATTAAACCTTGCCTCCTGAAAGATAATTTTAAAAAACCCAAACCAAACCAAACCCCAACAAACCAGAAAACCCCACAAACATACAATAACCAAAAATCAAAATAAAAACAAATGCAAGCAAAACACCACATGGGTAAGATCTTTTCCCAGTTTTAGCGCATGGGGGAGGTGGTGAACCTGTAACAAGAGAAATTGTAGGAGAGGCCAGGAAGGAGGACTAGACAGATGGATGGCCCAAACTGCTTCACTGCTTCCCCCAAATCCAGGAAGCAGCAGCACCAGAATCTGTTTCTACTTTTACACAGACTTCACGCACAAATAATAAACTGGCATAACTTAAACTTCATACCATCCTACAAGACACATTACAAGCAGCAAGAAAATTTGGCCCATTTGCTAATACAAAAAAGATGATCCAGCAAAATTCCTGAAACTCTAGGAAACACAAAACCGTCTTAATTTATACTTGCATCGTATTTGGAAGATTATTTTCATAACCGTAGTAACTCCAGTTTTGGAAAGAGTAGTTCAGACCTTCAATCGTGCAAAAAGCCTCTAATTCTCCACTGAAAAGCCAGCCCACAGATGTGCTTAGACATGTATGTAACATCCTCTGCCCACAGCCACACTTGCTGCTCCTAAAATATTTTCTTGAAATTGTGTCACTTTCTTTTTCTGTTTATACCCCAATCTGGCTAAAAACATCAAGCTTGTAAATGGGAATATGGGTTTTCCAACATGAATAAACATCTCAATTTAGATGTATTAAAAGTTTTTCAGTTTTGTGAGATGGGACTAAAAAATTCATTAAAAAGAAAGCAGACTGAAAACAATGTGTATTGCTTCATTTAGCTATGCATAACTTAAAGACAAAAGGCTTTAGGAATCCGCTATAAGAGACTTTATAATCTAAGCATCCTGCAAATTTCCCCACAAGATTTAAATTCAAAACCAGCTGAGCTTTCCTTGCAAAGAGGTACTTACGAAATAAAAGCCCCAGAAAATAATCATATTGAAGTGATCTGAACAGAGAGTTGTTTAAACACCCAGCTCCTCCAGGTGTTGCTGAAGTCTAAAAATAAAAAGTAATGTTGATGTCTTCTAATATTGAAGACAGAAAAAAAATATCGTTTTCTCAAATTCCCAGAAGCAAAGCCAGAGTTATACAGGTGCACATTAGTTATGTTTGCTTCTAAACAATTTAATGAAAGGGACTTGATCTCAAATGGTTCCTACTAAGTGCTTGTTAAATAAAATTATTAACTCTTATAAATTGCACATCATTTCCAAAGTATGGTGAAGCAGCAACAGCAGAGGGGAAAAAAAAAGGTTGTCTCTGGGATAATAGGGAAATTTGTACTGATGATAACTTTCATTAGCAATCCATAATTTAAACTATAACTACACTTCTGAACGAAGTTGATTACCTAAAACCTGATATTTTTGATCTGTTTGCTAAGGATATTTGATAGGCATCCTGAAGGGCACAAAAGCATAACAATTTCCTACATACATGAGGATTTCACTTGATGACAGTTCAGTTCACACGTACCTGTCTGTCCAGAAAACAAGCTTTCTACTACAACAAACTCAGAGTCTGAACACACGGTTGTAGTTGGGTCATGAACAGCAGCAGAGAGCAGACCGAAAAGCATGTGCATGTACACACACAAAACAGACAAACAAAACCTTATAAACAGGTAAATTTTTTTTTTTAAAGTGAGGCTTTTCCTAATCAGAATTCCTTCATCTTTAATACACAGATAATATTTTTTTCAGTGACCATAAGCACTTCCACAGAACACTATATGTGTAAGGTCTGTGTATCTTACTGGTAACCCCCCCATTTCACAGAAGGGAAAACTGAGCCAACGAAGGCACGGAAGTTACCATAGCTACATAAAATGCAAGTGACGAAGGATGAAATTTGAACTCAGGTTTCCAGTTTCCTGTTCACTGAACCCAGAGGACTTTGAAAAATATACATTCCAGTACACTTTCATAACAGCAACAGTGTCCAACAACCTTACATGTTAATTACTTAAGCATGGCACGTTAAAATCATTAGCAGTTGCTAACAGCTATATAGTGTAGAACAGAATCAGTCTTTGTATCAAAACTAATTCAGACTAATTCTTCCGATCATGCACACACAAAAGCAGTAGTAACACTCTTTCCTTGGCAAGTACAAACCTAGATTAATTTCAACAGGGTATAAAGAAACTTTAGATGAGAATGCTTTGATTCTTTCCTCGCACTCAACATGTGTGCGAGTACTTAGTGCCTGTAACAGTGATACAAATTAGTGAAAACTTTGATGATTTCAAGTTACTATCGTAAGGACTTGCCAGAGGAAAAGAAAAAAAAAAAATCTGTACAGATCTATGGTTTACTGGATCAAGAGCAAAACAGCACCAAGGAAACATATCAACTGTTCAGAAAGTAGAGGAAACCGCTGACAGTAATATTTGAAACAACAACAAAAAAAATAACAACAAAGAAAAAAATGCCACACCAATGACTTTCACCTCTTCTGGAGCTCTTCAAATAGAAACAGAATAATAACTGTAATTTACAGCTCGCTTCACTGTTTAATGTTATTCTATTGCACCATGATCTATTTAATGCTGATATAACAGCCATTTTCTCCGCAACATGAATTCATTAGCCAAAGAATTATAGTTGAAATAAAAAGAGAACTGGTTTGAAAATGTGGTTTTAGAAATGCCTGAATAATCCTTAGCCACTCCAACCTGCACATCCTTACCGGAACGTCAAAAGTTTCTTGCGTGTCATCCAGCATCTGAATTTTGATGGAGATGAGTTTCCCTGGAGGTGTCGTAGGTGGTTTCTGTCCATGCTCCAAGGTACTGATCCCAGCATTTTCCTGAGCTCCTAACCGGGATCCTGCTGTTGGTCTCTGCTCTGTTTCACCCATGTTTAGAGAAACACTATTCTTTTATCTGATAAAAGAATAAAGACAAAGAAAACCGTATATAAATAAGAGCTGTGGCACATAAGCATTATGGTATATATACTTACAGATAATAAATGATATGACCATTAACAGAAAATAATAACCATTTTTTTTTCCACATCTCATACAAAGACAAGAAAACAAGGCAGACTTCATACTTTTCAAAACACACAAGCTAATCACCTGTGGGGACATAAGGCTGATAGCTGGCTACAGTACTGCACAATGGGAAAAATATTCCTTTTGTCCTGGAAAAAAGGCAAGACCACATTGGAAATGGAGCATGACATAACCCAGATTTCAATGAATTATGCTAATTTTTTATGTATTTATGACTCAGGCTATTAGCAGCCACAGCCAGGGCTCCCAGAGAAGGGAAGATGGTGACAAGAGGTGGGACAACTCACCACTTGCTGACCTTCATTCCCTCCTGGCCATACCAGTACTTCCTCCTTTGGTCCTTCAAGACTTCTCTGGCCCTTTTGCAGGTGCCACCTTGCTCAAGGGTCTTGTACCCAAAGGGGTACAAGATGACCCCAATTACATGGCCTAAATATTTTGTTTCCTTTGGGGACCAGACCTGCTCTAGAGCCTGGAGTCTGGCCTGATCCCACTGATGAGCCAAGGACTACAAGAATATGCTATTGAGAAGTCTAGAAGAAGACAGAACAAAACCACTGGATGGGAAAAGCAAGGGAAATCTGACTTCCCACAGAGCCTGTGAGCAGGAGGGGAACACCAAGGAACACACCTTCCCCACTATGGCAGGGGAAGGCTATGCCTGCACCAGCTCGCTGAATGTGGATGCCTGCTTCGTATCCACGGAAAGTAACGTCAGAAACTGGCTTGCTCATTTTGTTTTTGTGCAGCTTTCGCACCGCATTACACAGCACATTTCTGCTAAATAATTATTCTATCCTAAAAAGGGAGTAGAGCTACAACAGTGATTCAATGTCATTTTTCATTAACTGGCACAACTTTGAACCTTCTTTTTTAATTCAAGGACCATTAGTTTTACTTGTCAAATGTTATACACCTCATAGTAGAATTTTATTTCACTTTTTCCCCCCTCTACCTTTAGACACTCCAGCTGGGTTTCCGACAAAACTCACTGCTACTGTCTGTCTTGGTAATTGCATTTACATTCTGCACGACTTATATGCTGATCAATGACCATTAAAAAGAACATGTAGCACGCAGAAAGAATGGAAATGTAACTTTCCAGCCGAACAGAGGTACAAGAACACTGCCAATCTTTGCCTGGCTTTTACTCTGAGGTTACAAATATTGAGAAGCCTATGAGAAAAACAGGAAGCACAAGATAGCCTGTGTATTAGTGAACGTATCGCCAGTTCTATAGTGTACTATAGGGAACATTGCCATGGAATAAGATACCAGTTCCCTCTGTAAGGACAGATAAAACCAGTCCTGTCTTCAGCAGGATGTACTATTTACTACATTCAATCTTCCATGTCCTGACTGATTTTGTTCCCATAGACTTTTTTTACACAGCAAGCGGCTTGGAGTAAAAATTTTTAAAACACCACTTTGAATAAAAGAAGAGGAAAAAAACAAAACAAAAACAAAAACCAAATGTGTTAGCTGAGAAGGAAGGGAATTAAAAGTTAGGCATCGTGTACTTCTACATATCAGCTCGACAGGCACATGTGAAGGAGGAAAAAAAAAAACTTCAGGCAAACTTTTGCAGTGATTCAGCACTATCCTACCCAACAGGGTTGGAGACACTAGGGAAACCTACCCAAGCGCATGCCAAACACTACCAGTGAGGCAAATTTTTCCGCAATTGGCATTGTAATCTAAAATGTAAAAGGAGTCAATTAAATTTATTTTATTCTTTAAAATTAATTAAATTAAACCTTTTTATGAGATAAGAAGTGCCAAGAAAAAAGCTGCAGTTGGAGGCAGGAATTCCAAGAGAAAAGACACCAAGACTCCAGGACTACTTACAAATAAATCTGGTTTTCATACATGTGAAGTACACAGTGACATTTAAAAAGGTAACACATGCACCCTGTCTGGAAGTGCTACTGCACACGGATACTGGTCCATGTCCTTATTAATTCAACAACTGGTTTAAGAGCTATCCTGAAGTCGCCATAACACAGACAGCACCAACAGAGCAGAAACAATTGCTCTGTTACTACTGTAGTTTTTGGCTAGGTACAGACATTTAAAGTGGATGAAAAAGGAATCTGTTGTTTCCATTAAATCCTAACATAGGAATCAGTCCAGACAGTTCAATGATACATTAATCAATACAAGGAAATATTACAGAGCTTGAACCTTTCTGTAAATATTCTTCTGACTAGCAGCCCACATGCACATTCAGACAGGCCAATAAACTTAGTGAAACAAGGAAAAAAACCGCTCAAATTTAGGAAAGAAAAAACTCATGGAGGAAAAGTACAAGCCAAACCACTCCATACATACAGCTTAGAGTTTTATATTACTGTTATTATTAACAGTTAGTAATACAGAAATTCTTGTAATATATATATATATATTGAACCATTCAGTTACACACACACACTTTGCTTTGGAAGCAAAAATCTAAGTAGTATTGGCCACCCTGATCACATTCATCTGCTACTTACAAAATTAAAAGCAGAGCTTCCCTTTTTAAATCTGGATGTATATCTAAACATCAGCATGCTGCACTGGACATTATTTAAGGGTTTTTTCCTATATGACACTAGTCTCACTATGGTGGTGTCATAACATTGGCACAGTATCTTTATTATGCTTTCTTATGTAAAGGAGGCCTTAAAAGTATTAGTTACCTTCTATAAAAAATGCAGTGCATTGGTCAAGCTGTATACCGTTCTCTAAATCACATTGATCTAGAAAACCAAGTAGTAAGGTCACAGAATGCAACAGAAGAGTATTAAGCAAATATTAAGCAAACCTGGAGCGCTTAGGACGCCTAATGCCTGTCACGATGAGGGGAAAGATTAAGTTTGGATGCAAGAGGGAGAATTTTAAAGACATTCTAGTAGAAAGAAGACGTTGATGAATTGAGGAGGGTACTAATGGAGAAATAAAAACAGCAGCCACCAGAATCCAACACATGTAGCTCTAAACAAAATATAAGCAGAGGTAGACAAATGGCACAGGAGCTAAGCAAATAAAAAGCACACACCTGCATTCCTGCTCTTTTTGACAGCTGGTGAAACCCAGGGCCAAAATCACACCTATCACTTCTGCTGCAGATTTGTTGGGTGTCAGTGCCCTTCCCAGTAGCGCTGTAGCATCTGCAAAGATGGAGAGCGACTGCTGCAGAGAGCTAAGCTGCATCCCAACCTGTGTGTGGGGAAAAGCTACCCGAGACAGCTGCCCATGGAGAAGCCTTGGACCCTCCCGCTCCTTCCCTGCCTGATGCCGTACACTGACTCTCACCCTCCTCAAACCCTTCTCTGAGCCAATGCACCTTGTTAACACAAAAGAAAATAACTCTCTTCATTCTTCGCTGGCTTAGCAAATTAAATCAGCTCTCAGCAGGCTGGCAAAGCTAAGGCCAGGGTGAGCTAAGCCCAGGCAGCTGCTGGCAGGCCACTACACTGACTCAAGCCATCCCACCTAACTCTACCTAGAACACCCGGAAGGCATAAAAAGCTACAACTGCCATTACATAGGTTAGTAAATGGGTTTTTGTCCTCATCACATGTTAACAATCCTTTTACACACATAATTCATGCCTAGATGAAAATTTTAAGTTCTGTATGTACTTATGCAGGAGCTGCACAAAGGCCATGATGTGGTTAAGCTCAAAGCCATTTTAGTTCTTCATGTTCAAAACAGGCACATTTTATAGCACAGGAAAGGTTTGGGACAATTTAATAAGTTTCCACATATTTTTCTTTGGCAGGATGAACAAACAATCAAACTGACTTAGTCGAAAGGGAGCTAGGAGTACAAACATCACCTTTGTGTTGTTGGGATGCACAGGGAATAAAGGGTTACAAAAATTATTAAATACTGAGGAAAAAGCTTCTTTCCAGTGAGGGTGACAGAGCACTGGAACAGGCTGCCCAGAGAGGGTGTGGAGTCTCCTTCTCTGGAGACATTCAAGGCCCGCCTGGATGCGTTCCTGTGCGATCTGATCTAGGTGTTCCTGCTCCGGCAGGGGGATTGGACTAGATGATCTTTCGAGGTCCCTTCCAATCTCTAACATTCTGTGATTCTGTGAGAAGAGAAGCAACAAGCCACTGATAGAAACATAAGCAGAGCTCATGTTGGAATAGATGTTAATCTGATCTGTTAACTACTCTGCTCTTCCAGATCAGGCAAAGAGGTTTGGACGTTGGATACAAGAGGTTCCCAAAGCCTGAAGATTCCTGTTACAGGGGAAGAATGGTACCAGGTACCCAGGCCTTTTCCACTTCTGTTGCTTTGCTTAAAAATATTTTCACAGCATGAGACAGAAGGCAGCACACTCTTCACTATTCTCCTTTTAAAGGTGGGGAAGGCTGAGGCACATCGGGATGATGTGAATGGCCTGTAAAGTCACCGAGCAGACCAGCCACAGAGACAAAGCTGCAGTCAAGGTGTCTCAGACACTGGCCCAACATGATTTCCCAGATCATATGGCAATGAAACATTTGAAGGAGACTGAAGTAATCAATATAATACTACATGAGACAACTCAAACTGACTCAATGGCTTATAAACCACCAGTCAGAACTAGGAAAGCACCAGAGAACTACAAAGGAACAAATTAAATCCAGATCTTCCAAAGGAAAATGAATATGAAGCAGCAAGGAGAAAAAAGAGGGGTAATCCAGGCAAACTGCTCACATGTGCTTTTAACTCTCAGCTTTTTGCAAAACTTTTGGAAAGCCTCAGCTGCAACGAGGATTATGGTGAACACTGCTAACACTCCTGTCAAGTACTCATCTTCAGTTCTAAGCATCTTCATATTTGCAGAAAAACAGAAATCTTGACAAATTGGAGTAAGTTTAAGGAATCATAATAAATAAGTTACACGGAAAGACAGGATAATATGCACAGGCCCCACGAGGGGGGCTCAGGGGGAGCAGCTGTGACAAATCTACCATGAGGCTGAAGATGCCACTTGGTCTCTGAGGCCCAATGCACTCCAGCACCAGGCATTAATGCTCCAGAGCAGAGGCAGCAGGACGTGTCTGCACCCCAGGCACCCCACTGCAGAGACTGATTCATCAACGAAGCCTACTCCTCACATCATGTCCTCATCCTTCATATTTCCTTTTTGCTCCCTGTGGGCAACAGCAAAGTAGGCATAAACGTATGGCCCTACCAAAAGGACACAATCGACCTGTATGTCCCCAGTAAGGGGAAATTCTATACCTGCAACATAAATTGTCAGTGAAGCTCTGTTTTCATTAATATACCGGAATTACCATAAACATAAAATAAGAAAGAAAGTTTCTTGAACCTGCACTAAAAAAATGACAATAAAATAATATAACAAGGCAAGAGGACCAGGAAGACTGAAACCAAACTCAGTCTGAAGCGATGGGGAGCAGACAGAGGGCCAGCACAGCTCACATTTTTATATTTTGTGAAATGTTATCCCAGCTAATTTCCACAAGTACGTGGCAGGCTTGTACAAAGCAAATACGGTGATTATAAAAATTTAAGATATTCATCTAAATAACACTAATATGATTTCTTCACTAAAAACCACAATTTTCAAAGTTACGACAAGTCAGTGCCAAGAAAAGAACCATCCTCGGCACCAGCTCAGCAGAGAGCTCGTGCACACCAGGCAGAGCAGTGGTGAAAGTCAGCCCGCGAGGTAGCACACACGATGCACGTGGCTAGCAGCAGCAGAAATAAATGGCAAATTTTCAAGTCATGCTAAATGAAGTGACAGAATTGTTCCAGGCAAATGACAAAAACCAAAATACGTTTCTTCAACAGGAGTCACCAGGCAACACATGGGATAGCTGTGTGGGAATACCTAGAGGTGATAGATTAATCCTTTTCACAGATACTAAAGAAACACTATTTGAAAGAAGGAGAAGTCTACAGCAGAGAAGGGGGATTTTTTTTCTTAAAGCTTTGAAGTCACCATTGTCTTGAGTCTTTAGCAGTTTCTCCTGGGACAATATCAAACATTTCTTGGAAAAATCTTCTCTTTAAAGTCTGATTTTCTTAAGGAACTACCAAACCCACAAACAACTGCCTCACTAACATAACATCTATGCTTCACATTATTCCCCACAGAATCCCATGTACCCTTGAAATTACATGAAGGTCCTTACAAAGAAAGACATACATCAGAAATCTGACATAAATCCAGAAGCTTTTCATTAGGCTAATGGACCGGCATTTTTGTGGAAGCAAAGAAATGCGACACCAAAAAGCTCTTAATAGAAAAACAGCTCAACCTTGAAGGGCAGTAGTACAGACAGAGGTGCTGGGTGCCTATTTCTGTGTGCACCCAGAAGGCTAAAGCTCGGCTGCTCAGCCTGTAATGGAAACATTGCAAGAAAAGGTGGTTTCTGGATTCCTGTTCAGACTGCTTCCTGTTCTGCCCTTCCTGCTCACATCCACAATATTCAGATAGAGAAGGAAGTATTGTAAAAAGCCTATTCTTCTGTATCTTTGAGCTATCTTCTAGGATTAAAAAAAAAAAAATAAGTTGTAAATGATGGCTGTTTCATGAAGTCAGATGAAGGGAGGCTCTAGCTGAGGTATAGTCAAGGAGGTGAGCATTACAGTCTCACATCTAACCCCTTGCACAGTCTGTGAAGAACAGAATGGAGGGGGACGTCCTAAACTGGGCTTAATTTCTCAACACAGATTTATTTTTTTTTATTCCTGTCCCTAAAGACACAGAAAATTAACCTCTTAAAATCTGCCTGCCCAAGAAAACACCATGGCTGTCTACTTTTTGCAACTAGATACTCTAGCATTCTGCAGACTTCCTAAAACTTGCAGGAGTAAGAAATGCCCTCAATTAAGGCAGAGTATCCATAGTAGACTAAAATCCATCACCTGTCATGAAAATAAAGATAGCCCACAAAGTTGCCCAACTTGGTCAGACTCTTAAAACCTCTAAATCATGCTGTCATATCCCTTGACTCCGTTTCTATGGTATGGCCATATAGATGGACAGAAATTCTAGATTCAGATTTCTAGAGCAATCCAGTACACTTAGTTGTTAACACCAAACTATCCAGAATGTGAAACCAATGTCAGATTCAGGGACCTAAGCAGTAACACACAGCTTTAGAAACTAAAACTGTTCAGTACACTGTTAAGGTAGCCTGCAATCCAGAATAATGAACGTTTTTTTGAAGAAAAAAAACCACCTCTTGCAAGCCTATCTGTACAGCATTCACAGTGCCTGCATTCATTACTGCTTCTACCTTTACAGCCATTCAGCTTCCAACCGGAGCTCATTTATTTTCACTGCATTCAAGTTCTAAAGCTTTTTGAAATTCTGCGGCACTAGCAGCTGTCCCAGATTCCAAGTCTTCTGCCAGATGTCAGCAAAGAGCAGTCCCATCCCACACAAATTTGATGTATGCTGTCTTTTTACCTCAACTGTGCACCTGTCAGTAGACCTATCAGCAAGTGGAGCAACACATTTCTGTATGCTTTTGCAACTGCCTCTGTGAAAAACCCTCATCCCTTACGCATAAATACAGATTGTTCTGTGAATCAAGCTAGTCTAGTCTACAAATGTTTTTTAAACCCACAAAACTGATCTAGGTGTTCCTGCTCCGGCAGGGGGATTGGACTAGATGATCTTTCGAGGTCCCTTCCAATCCCTAACATTCTGTGATTCTGTGATTCTGTGAAAACTGAAATCCCTTTTGATAACTGTCAATGATATTAAACAAGAGAGTAAACACATTGATTTGCTGCACGCTGTTTTCCAGACAACCTCACATTAGAAACTTATTGGAGGCAAGGAATATTTCTTTCCCTGAATCTCACACAGCAAGCAAAGCCATCGTATATATGTAAGTGAGCAATTAAAGTGACGCTTTCACATGCTCACCCTCTCAAAGGAAGCCCTCGGAAATCTCTTCGTACAAGTTACTCGTGGAATGGTTGTGAGCATTCCCCAGCCTCTAAGGACTTCGCTATTTATTCTTCGCTACTCCTTCATGGCACCCTTGCACCATGACCAACACTATTTACTTGAGTCAGAAATGCCAATACCCTATTCAAAACATCACAGACAAATTTTAAAGTTTTTTCTTCAGGTTTTAAATTAGTCAAGTTGAAGGCACTGTACAAACAGGTAATTCTGGCTAGTCATGGAAGGAAAATTCGTGTTTCATCTGCTCAGCCAAGGGGATGATTAGTTCCAGTTGCTCAGTTAGTGACTCTTACCCAACAACTGTGTTTTCCCTTCAAATCCAAAGGCACAGTCTGAGCAAAATGGGGAGCTCCTGGAGCCATGAATCCCTTAATAGGCCAGAGGGAGATACTTCTACAAAAACGCTTTGTTTGTCATTAGACACATTAAAATTTGAACTAAATATTGCCCACTTGCTTTGTATCACACCATTTAACAACCACTTATGTGTTTATAACTCATTTGTACATGAAGTTCACCACTGTGTTTTTCTTTGAAAATACTTTCCTGCCACTTCACTTTTCTAACTGAACAGACCACATATTATCTATAAAGTTTCCGCTTTACCTCGGGGCAGAGGGAAGACATTTCTTCTTTACAGTGAAACCCACAACCTGCTTTTTGAGGTGTTTTTCAACCTGTTGTCAAAACTGCCTGCGTAAGAAATTACGCTTAGGAAGAATTTGCAAGCTACTGGTATCATATATTTTATGTCATTGACACCTCTTCCATTTTGCATGACCTGTTTGTGCCAATTCTATCACTAAAACCTATCAAAAAGTAAAACTTAACATGCTTGCACAAGTGGTAAAATACAATTAAAAAAAAATATATCCATCGGGGAAAATATTAGGAGTGAAGAGTGCATGAAATACATGTTCAAGTCACCCAGCTAGTCCTTTACTGATGATAGAATGAGTTGTAAAAGTGACAAAGCACATGTTATTATTTTACAAAGACCTAAAGCATTTTAAAGTTGAGATACAAAAGCATCATCATGTGGCAAAAAGCTATTTCACATTATGGACAGAAAGACTGTGAAAGCTTTATTGCCACATGGTGAATGCTAGGAACATCTAAAGAGAGTTTAAGAAAATCTCTCTATTGTGCTTCCAACCAGTGCAGAGTTTCATGGTCAACTTGGGTCATCACCTGAGCCCACAGCTTGTCACTGGAAAACACAATTAAAGTAGGTAAGAACTTAAAGCAGTTTGGTGGTTCAACAGTATTACAAATCACTCCTGAAACCATTAAAAGCATTTTCCAAAACCCTTTCATGCCATCGCTCTGCATAAATAAAGCTGTTGCACCAGCTGGAGTGCTCTGGGCTCATTCACCCATACAACACCTCATGTGAAAGCCAAGCCGAATGTGCTTATAGTAGAAGAAAGTAATCTGATTTACTTCCAGATTTAACAGAATTCTGAAAGGGATCCAGCAACTCATACCCAGCCTCAAGCATAACATAGAGGTTTTCCATGAAATAAAAACATGTCAAAAGAATAAATAACACGCTACATTAATACTACTGTTCTGCAGTTGGGGGAAAATCTGATACAGTCCTGGTTTTGAGAAATAAAACAGCTCAGGGGAAATACTAGTTCTCTGAACCAAGTATGAGTATATAGCAGAGGTATTCACACTGCCTAAATGCAGGCTGGCTCCTCCAGAGGACTGTCAGGCATCAGAGCCTAATTCAGGTGTTCAGTGGTCCTTTGGAGGAGCTTCTCCCTTCCCCGAGCACATAGACTCCTATCAGGAAACCAAAATGCAGTGGTCAGCATGTCAAGACTCCTTTCTCTCTCCTCTTGTGAGAGATTCATTAGGATTTGTTGCGTTGATGGTGCGTTGCACAAGTACGATGCAGAAGCTCAGGAGCTTGCTGCCACACACACTGCGCTACACGAAAGGGGTACCCCTACGGCCCCACGGCCTGAAACCACAGAGGACAACAACATCAGTGTTCACCATTACGCACCCAGTGAAAATGCTTATCCAAACATGTTAAATTGAAGCCATAATGGCCTTGCCTCGTTTCCTTTTTGCCCAAAGCTTGTGATCAGACTCCCACAAAATTATTACATAGGTTTTCCAGCAGGAAAAACGTATTTATGGTCACAGCTGTATGCTCAGTATAAAACCCCCTATAAAACCAGAAAAAATTCCTGACAGCTGTAAATATTTAAATATCTGTTCCCAAAAGAGACTTTTTATCTAGCATTTTTACAAACTTATAGAATCAAATATACAAATTCTTTTAATAAATCCTTAACCGGAAACCTTTATTATGCTTGACGCCAAGGAAATATCACACTTAGTAAAGACACAGTTTCTGGTTCAAAATGCTTGTACCATCAAGAAAAAAATTTCCTTTATGTACTGCTGTTTACATCACAACTTAATAGATTTCCTTGGCATCCTGGTGGAGATATTTTAATGGGTCATGAGGGCGTGATTGTATAATATCCAGATTCAAATATCCTACAGTGTTTTAAAGTTATGTCTTTATTCTTTCTTTGACAATGATTTTTTAAAAAAATACAGCAAAACTTTCAAGCTTGCTTAGGTTTCTGTCACGTTTCTCCTTGTACAAATACTTGAACCACTAAAAGATCCCTGGAGAAACTCTAGCTGTGCTGAACAGCACAGTCTAGACACTGTCTGCCCCGTTCATTTGACAACAGGTCTCCTGATCTTTGACGATACAGTACTTCTCTGTCTTTAGATAATTGATAACACTGCTTTTATTCCATGAGCAGCTACGAGAGATACTGTGAGACAGAGATACAGATATACTGCTGCCACAGGGAAATCCTCATTTTATGTCTGGCTATAATATAAGCATTATATACACTTCATGAAGACAGACTAGGATTGGTTTTCATATAAAACTGATTTAGACCCAAAAAAAAGCTCAATTAGCTGCTGTTGTGTCTGTAGAATAAACTGCTTTTCCCACCATAACTTACTCCACAAGGAAAACTGGCATAAGCTACTCCAAAGCACAGCACTACTACTGCAAGCTTCAGAAGCTGTACCTGGAGAAGGGCCTGCTTGTCCAACCACCCCATCATCCCTTCATCAACAAACCTGTTTTGGAGCAGATTATATCCCTGTGGCTTCTGTTACATTTCAAAACTAATTACTCGCCTGCTCAGAAGTGTGAAAAAGCATTATCTGTGGAATCTGTACTTTTTACTGTTGACGGCGATAGTGGAAAGCATCAGTTCTCTTATTCTGTTCTCCTCCTGTTTGCAAGGAGAGAAAGGAGGAACACTGCCAAAAGTGACCCACCAATCTCCTCAGAATATCATCACCTGTAACATTCCAAAACAGCTTTTACCATTTGAGTAGGATAGAGGGGCATACCACTCAGATCTTTCTTTAAAAGATGGTAGAAGTTGTCAGTAAAAGATCAAGCAGAAAGAGGGACGCGGTAGATAATACATTTCAAATTATTAAACACGAATGCTGCCTGAAAGATTTTGACAGGTTCTCTCTAAATACAAGGCTCCTGATAAAGCAGCACAGCAGAGCACAGGTATTAGATTGCTTTTCCCTTGGAGAACATCCTACACTCCTCATATTCCTTTCTTGGCTCCTGAGTCTAACGTAACTTTAGATTCAGCCGAAAATGGAAAGCAGCTTTTATACCCATATCCGATAGTAGCACATCACATACCCATAGCAGGCAAAGACCTCTACAGAGTAAATAACTAGTACCTCCCAGGAGTTTTTCCTTGCTGAGTGTGCTTGAACTTCGCACACTTTCCCAATGGCAACCAAATGTGTCCCCCCAGAGCAGGCGAGCATGTGCCAGACTGGGAACAGAGGAGCCCGAGACGCCTTTCATTTCCACGGCTGCCCAAACTGGAGCAGGTCCAGCACCTGGAGCGGGTCCAGGCCCTGGAGAAGAGAGGAGGGAACCCATCTTTCCTGCGCTGGCCATGGCGGGGCTGCCAGCACCCAGGCAGTGAGGAAGCGGAAGGCGTGCATCTGGAGCACAGCGGGGACGGGCGCCAGAGCCAAGGGAGGCAAAGGAGCAGACTGGGACAGTGCCCTGAAACAGGAGGCAGAGAGCAAAATGGGCAGGGAAGGGAGCCAGGGATCCTGAGGCAGTGCACAGAACTAGGCAGGAAAAGGGAACAAGGCAACAAGGATTTTCAGGAAGGGCAAGACAAATCAGAGAGGAAAAAGAAGTGTTCTTCAACAGAGGACTAAGTCCATTTCCTTCCAGGGCTGGGACCTGAAGCCAACAATCCTGTCCCGCACGTGTGGAGCGGCTCAGGGGCCTCCCCTTCTTGTGGCACAGAGCCACACAGAGGAGCATGATGGTCTGCTGCTGCTACTGGCATCACTCACTCCAGCACCAGAAATCTCCTCTGAGAGTGTAAATTGTACAGCTGCTATGGGAGCTTTTGTTTTCAAACAGAAAATATTTTTTTTTCTTCTTTAAACAAGAGAAACTTGTACACCTTGCAGCAAAAGCCAGGAGCTGTTTGCATTAAAGCACAGGACCACACTGCAAAGTTACCCCTCCCTATTCTTGCACACTCTTAACATTCACGGATTTCCCTCCTTGGCCCTGCCAAAGACCACTCTGCTTTTCATCACACAAGGGAGGCACAACCAGCTACAGGGAAGGCGCTCAGGATTTATTTTTTCCCACCCTGTTCTATCCTTAGGGTTTACCAACTGCTTTTACTCAGCTGTTAAGACAGAATGAAGAACTAACTCCCCGTGCTCTCTGCATAGCAGGCTGATTTACTCTCTCAAAAAGTATTTACTCTCACTTCACCATAACTTTGTGAGAAGATGAGACACCACATCATCCTTACTTCTTTATGGGAAACAATAGACAGAAAACCCAGGTCCTCAAGACACATATATACTGGCTCCACTGGGAGTTTGGACTCCCAAGTTTGTTTATTGATCTAGGTCAAACAGACTGAAAATGCAAAGCAAACCCACTGATTTTGTATTCCCAAACTGAGATTCTTACAGCCAAATAATTTTTCGAGTATTTCACATCCCACAGCTTTCTTTATACATTATTACAGATCCTTTTATTACAGTTGCTTACAGGAGCATGAAGCTTTCTGAAAACTAGCTCATGGATCTCAAGTTTTATCGAGAGCTTTATAATTTTCTGTATGTTTAAGTTACTTCCTAACAACACAGGGAACACTGTCAAGAATTGAATCCAGTTCCTTAAAAGCAGGGGGCCATCAGCTCCCTTCAGCCACCTTCCACTTACAACACCTGCAAAAGGCAAGGAACGAGACCTTTCTCACACACAGTGTGTAACACACAACAGTGCGTTGCTGTAGGAGAACTACCATACCCAACAAACAAGATGGGAGATCATGAAAGGGAGAAAAATGTAACTAAATAATTAAAGATTATGTCATAATTCATTAAAAAAGAGATCATTAGAGCTTTTCACTATGGACTTTCGCTCATGTTCTTTAAACAGAATCGAATCTATAATTATATTTGAAACATTAAAATGCTTCGACTTCTTGAGTGAACATTAAACAAAGCAAATAACATGACTACCTAGAGTCCAGAAAATGGTATCCTTAATTTTCATACCTCCAGAATATGAGTACTCTGATTCCTACAAGGTCTACAAGGGAAGCATCTGCCTTCAAGTGACACCTCATTATCCAGACAAAACAAAGCACAGAATTTGATGCTTTTGACATTGCTGTCACCTCGCCCCCAATTTCTCTACTCCTGTAGATGCACACGGAAAACCGAGAGCTCCTCCACCCCCATCTCTGCTTCTAGCCATCCATCACCCCCACACCCAGATGCACATCCCCCTGTCTCTGCATCTTTCCACTGAGGGGGTGAGCACTGATGCAAAGCTCTGAGCATATTTCGGGAGCATGCACACACAGAAACACTCCTATGTGGAGTGCGCTGGTGCGCAGTGAGTGGAACAAGGAAGTGCCTGGAAGGGTTGGAGGGAACAAAAATGGATGTAAAATGACAGCATTTGAAACATAAGTATTAGATAGATGGGAGGGGAAAGAGATGATCAGCTACTATGTATTGATATAATATTATGCACATTGATTTCTTTTATGTAAATTCATGCACAGAATATTTCCAGGGGTTTAAATCATTACAGCATAAGGAAGGTCCACTTGAAGAATATGTAAACATCTGTTAGGTATGGAAAATTTTCCCCTCTAGCATCAGACAGGATTATATTTTTGCAGGGTCAATGACATGGCCTGGCTCTGCAATCTGGGCTGGCCTGCATGAAGCAGTCTGCACTTCTCCCCAGGGAGGACATGACCGAACACACATGGTAGTTATCCTCTCCTCCCTGGGGGCCTCTAGGAACTCCTTCAGCTTCAGTTTGGCTTGGGAAATTTAAAAATCACTAAATGTGAAAACACTGCATTGCAACCCCTTATAGCCAGGCAGCCCTGTCTTTCATGGGAATCCCAGTGTGCATACTTCAAAAGGATGGCAAACTCACCTCCACTCCCAGAGGAACAGAGCGGTTCTTCAGAACAACAACAAAATAGCCATCCCCTCCCACCCGTGCCCCTGCCCCAAATACTCTGCCCTGTACTGATGATGAACAGGCCAAAGCAGGTCCCTGCTTCTGTGGAAAGCTGAAAAAGCACATTTCCTTCATCTCTACTTGGCGGCCGCTTTTCTCCTGCTCTCCAGCTGCCAAAATCAGGCACATAAATACTGTGGAATATCATACAGAGGAACTGGAAAGCATAGGCACATGTTGCAGCTAGTCAGTGCAATACAGCATGCAAACAACAGAAAAGACTTCATAGCAAAACATAAAAAATTCAACTGACCCTTCTACACCAACACAGGGATGCACTTGGGGATAATCTCTTCTGAATTTCAGTTCCTCCCTTAAGTTGTCCTAAACACATTTCCTCTTACCTGTTTGGACAGTATAAAAGAATCCCTATTCACAGCCCTATCTATCCTCTACCACCACCTCGCTACACATACAAATTTTGTTCTATATGGTATATGGGAAAAGAAGTCACAATTCTGATCAGTTCAGAAACGTGGGAAAACTTGAAAGTATTTACAACCAGTAAACAGGCCAAGAAAGTGAAGAAAATATCAGCCTTTCTCTATTCAGTCCCCACAGAGAAAGGTTAGGGGCACCCTGACCACAAAAGCAGCAGCAGGAAGGAAAAAAAAGGCCTGGTACCAGTAGCAACACATACAAATCAATAAACTTACCGCAGCTTCTCTTGGGCACTCAAAGCCTTGGCCGTGAAAAATGAATCAGCAGAACCAACACCTTGTTTGCCATACAATCTGCTAAGAGACCACACGGGATTTTTCCCCCTCTGCAATTCAACCCATAACACTTTCCCTTTGCTCCAAAACTTGTCACTGAAAGGTATGAGTTGGTAAGTCTGCTGTGGGGCTATTTACTTACTTTCCAACATAAATAGGCACGCTGTGAACCTCAGGAGCTCCACACTGAATACAGGCCCTGTAACACAGTATCTCCCCTCTCAGCATTTGGCCCATCAATTCAACAGGAAGCAATGCAGGAAATCCAAGGCATCGGTGTGATTCCAATCCATGCCCTTCCTGTCTGGAGACAGAGATCTAAAAGCATCCGGGACTCCTGCTAACAGAAACAGTCAACACCTCTGTTGAAGGGAGTGGGGAGGGAAATCCAACTACCCAATCCAAAGCTAAACACAGTTCAGCTAGTACACATCAGGAGAGACCATCTGAACTGCCAATCAGTGTTCCACCTCTGTTTTTTCGGACACACACAGACAAACGAGACTGCAGTCAGGAGGTAGTGAAGCCATGCCCAAGCAAGCTTTAAGCAAGCCACCAAGGTTGTGGAGCTGTCGTGCTGTCCCAGGGAGGATACCAAGAAGGGGAAGCAGTGGTCAGCCAGTTTGCCTCCACTAGCTCCTTGCTGCTGCAGCCCAAGCACCACTGCACACAAAGCAGTAGTTTAAAACTTCTCCTCCTACAATTACAGCCAAGATCCGTAAGCTGTTTGGAACATCCTACTTGTGGGGTTGCAGGACAGAGTTACCCGGTCATTAAAGCAGCCAGCCTGACTCTGGAAGAGAAGCTTGTTCAGGCAGCAGCACAGGCTGCTAAAGGCACATTATTTTGTACTCTCCAAGTTTCCCCAGATGAGCACAGGGCAACGTAAAGGTTATAATTTTCAAAGGTATCCCCAGGATGGTCCCTTACACAGCCTGGACTATTGCACTGGCTTGGAATAAGCTACAGTCTAGCAGAGCAGCACTACTCAAGTGTAAGAGACAAGAGTAGCAGGCAACAGCCTTGGCACACAACCAAGAAAGTCACTCCCCAATGTATTAGATGCTACCATGAAATGTCTTCTTTCAAACAAAACATCAAACAAATTTTCTTGACCTGTCAGTCAGTAAATCCATAACATCAAAAACATACAAACAAAAAAAGGAAATTCCAATTAGTTAAAGAGCTGGGAGAGGGAGAGAAGGGAAGAGAATATTCTTTCCTGTATCTATTTTTAGGCTACATAAGGCAGTCTGAAACCATGGCAATGAACCTGCTACAAATCCCCTCACCAGCTCCATGTTTTGTTTCCTTGTAGACAAGGATAAATGAGCAGATACTACAGATTAAATGGTCTAAACCAGAAATGAATCAACTAACAGGCTACTGGAAATGCATGTCAGTTACAAAAAATACTAGTTAGGAGAGGTAGGAGTAGCTGATCAGATTCAACTGCTAAACAATCTGACATCTAGGAAGAAATCCTTTACAGCTCTAACAAACAGCACTGAAAAGGGGCCAGCCTCCAGAGAGCATCTCTCAACCACCATCGTCTGCTTCTGGGCATCTTTTGACATCAACAGTTGTACCCTCAGCACCCAGATTCATTCTTCAGGCTGGGCCCCCATGCCCTCAGCTCAGCATTACCTGTCCTCTGTACTGGAGGCAGAGCTGATTGCCAGGTTGCTCCCTAAGATGGTCCTGTGCTGGCATCTGGGATCAAAGGAACAGATGACCTGGCAGCACTGAGACAGTGGACACCTGGCACCTGCAGGCTGTGATTGCTTACCAATTGTTTTAACCAGCTGTACCCAAAGTTTCCACAGAGTTTGCAAGCCTTCCTACACAAAACGAGAGTTTCTGAAAAAGAACAGTGAGCTTGTGCCTACTGAAGCACAAACTTGCTGCATGAAATGCACAGAAAAAGTCTAATGAAGTTTTTATACCCGCTGTAGAGCTACACTCAGTATCATCGTCATAAAAGCAAGAAAAGATGTCAAGTTCCACAACCCCTTCAGGAGTGACAGGAACACTCCTTAAGTCTCCTGCCAGGATTCTAAGAAAGAACTTGTATTTTGTTTGTTTTAAAAGGGGAAAATACCACCTTCACATTTATCCTACCGACTTACAGATGGGGCTATCCCACACTATTTGATGTTGTGTGAAGAATGAGAGAAACCACCTGGTAAAACCGTGGCTCAAAGATATATGATTCACCTATAGGTAATTTTTCTAGTGCTTCTTATGAAAAAGAAGATAAGGGAGAAAAAAGTAATTAGCACACTTTTTTTTTTTTTTTTTTATGTATGCTCCCTTGGCTTTGGAAAAAACAAAACAAGAAAGTGGGGAAAAAAGTACTTTAGTTCTTTTGGCATTTAAATGAGACTAAAATCTATCCTCATCTTAAAAATTAGAGATTTCAATGTAAACATCAACAACTTCAAAGAAATATTTCAGAACTAATAACTTCCATTAACACCATTACATCTGCTGCTGAAATAACTCATTCCATATTTTTACATGGTTGAAGGTTATCAAATTCATCCTGGTTTTTACTCCTCTGTCATGCACATTAGATTGGCTGCCAGTCTGTGCTGCTCTGGAGAACTGAAACATCCCACAAAGCTCAGCTCTGCTTTCACGACAGCTTTGCTTGGTATGTGGAGGAGGAAGACAGAAAACACACCTATCTCAAGACAGTTAATTAGATACCTAGCTCTTTAAAGATCGACATCCCAATTATATTTTGTTTCTACATGCTATAAAGTTTTTTACTCTTGCATATATCAGGAAGAAGGGGGAAGGAACATCTGTAAGTCTATAAAACTGTTACTCAGCAACATTAAAGGAAAAAAATTCCAAACACATAAAGGTAAGAATGCTGAAAACATTAGAAAATGCAGGATTTCTTCTCTGCATGGACCACAGAGGACAGGTCTCTTTGGCTCAGCGTGGTTACAGTGCACACATCACCCGAGCGATATCAGCTTCCCAGCATTGCTAAGCAACACCACACCACATTACCTCAACTGATTCAAGGGAGGGAAGTTGATTCAGAAGCCATTGAAAAAGGCAGGAACTAGATAAAAACGGTTGCGCAAACATCACACACACAAGCCAGGATCCTGCACAGTCAGAGCAAAAAGCAATTAAGCAAAGTGTGGGACACACACGCACGCACAACTGAAGCGGAATAAAACACATCCACACACACAAAGACAGAAGAAAGGGGAAAATGCAGCAGGTAAGAGGAAGAAAACAGCACTGCTGTCTCACCTCATGTATTACTTTTTCCCAGGGAGTAAAAACCAGAAAAACAACCAGAAAGCCATTAGACGTGGCTAGTGACACACAAAAGCACATGTCTGATTCACACTGAAAACAGAGCTTGCACACAACTGCGAATTTTTGTTACAAATACTGAAGACCAATGGCAGGAACTAATATGAAACACTGGATTTTGAACAGCTTCAAAATCAAAATGTACATTAACTCTATTATAAACACTTTCCCCTTCACTCTGATCTTAACTTCTGTGAATGCCTTATACATTTGAAGAGTTGCATTAAAATCTTGCTATGAACATAATCCAAGACAGAACAGTACACATTAACATACTAAATAAATCCATTATCTCTGCAAAAACTTGAGAAAGCTATCCAAGTAAGTTTATTTTAACCGAAAATAAGAGATGTTCTAAGTGATAAGGACTGTAAACAACTACATTCAACTACACCTTCCATGCAAATAATTCATGCCATTAAAGCCAATTTTTATATATATAATTATTGCCATGGCTTCTGGACCTGCTTAAGCCAGCGTAAACCAGGACTGAGGCAGAACGAGGTGCTCCCCCACGATCACAATTCCTGCCTTCCAGCAGCCTCCTCTTTTCTGCTCCTGTTTCACACATAGGAGGCACTCAGGGCAGCTCCTGAGAAGGAAGCTCTGCCCCCTACTCAGCAGGGCCAAGGGACAATGAAGACAAACTGGCCACCACACTCCTGAAACTCAGGAAAATACAAGGTGGGTATGGGAGCAAGAAGACCATACAGGTGAAAGAAGACTGTCAAAAACTCAAGATCATTAGATCCAGCTTTAGGACCAACAGCAGACTACCAGAATTAGATGCTATTCACCCACGAATTTTAAAGGCACTCCAACATACAACCACTGAACTATCAACCATGCTGCCTGCCTTCCCTCTCAGACAAACTTAACAAATGAGATATAAAAAGCTGAAGATGTGCTGCCAATTTCAATAGAAGGGCTCCAGGGAACTACAGGCTGGTAGCTAGCTCTAGGCTCACTGAGAAAAATGATAGAAACTGTAAGAACAGAACTAGCAGATATACAAATAAATATGATATACTGGTGGAGTGCCACCATGGCATGGCCTCTTTCACAACAAACTTCCCTTGACATATATGGATAAGCGTAGTATGTATGATAGTGTGTGCTTGGATCTCTAATAAACCTTTGACGTCTCTCACCACAAGCTTTTTAAGAAATTGAACTGTCACGGGATAAGATGGAAGGTCCTTCTGCAGATTAACAACTGGTTAAATAAGAAGCAACAGGACAGGAATAAACAGCCAGTTTTCACAACAGCCCTGGTTTTGCATTTGTGTTAACTCAATATATCCATCATTTATGTGGAAAATGGAGCAAACAGCAAGAAGAAAGTTTTTTGGTGATTACAGAATCAGGACAACTAACTGTGAAGAGCCACAGATGCGTGTGTATAGATACCGGACAAACCTAACACAAATAGCCAATATAGTGTGTGGAAACCCTGGAGCCACCACAGTTTAGTTAAAGTGAGGAACCACTCACTCACAGGCAGCAAAGCTCAGTGGCAGCTGGGAGAGCAAAGGGAACATCGGGAGTGAACAGGTCAAGGATACCCTACACAACAGGGAATGCCACTGTGCCACTGCAAATCCTCAGTGCAGCCTAGAGCTGCTGCTCTGAGAAACTATCTTTCAAGAAGAACACAGCAGAATGAGAAAAGGTTCAAAGAAGGGAGGTCAGGAGCAGCTTTAACCTAAGGAGAACTAAACATAAAGAGTACTTTTAGATTAGAAGGGGAAATGGATGAGATGACAGACATAAAAACCATGAATGGTATTACAAAGAAAGCAAATAGGAAACCATGTCTCGGAATAAGTGAATTAGGCGGTATAAAATGAACTTGTTTAAAAGCAAGAGGAAAAGGAGGTACTTTTTCCATACTACAATTAACTGCAGAACCCATTGTCACAGGATGTTGTGAAGGCAAAAATTTAAAAGAGATTAATGCATTATTAGATATAGCCATAAGAGAAAGTCTGTCAAGGACTGTTAAACAAAGGTGCAGACATGACCTTCTTGCTCAAAACCCTTGAATTGCAGCCTGCCAAAAGCTGGGAGAGATTGCTGTCTAACACTTTTTTCCCTAAGCATTAGTACTGGGCATTATGAGAGGTAGGATGCTGGGCTAAACCAGATCTCTGGCTGGAAATACTGGGGCTAAATCCTGTGTTACAGGCCCAGGAATCTTCAATAAGATACTCAGTGCTGGGAAGCCCCTTATTTTGATGTCCGTCTCCTAAAGCCTTACCTCTTCCACTCTCTTCTTAAGGGTTCCTCCCAGGCTGTGCAGCAACATCCATAAGCAACATCTGCTGAAGCCACTGGACAGAAAAAAATTTGCTTCCTATGGGAGAGCTGCACTTGAACAAGCACGTTCCTGTTACATGGCCACAGCTGTGCTACACATTCAAGACTGGGTTAGGTGTGGCCAACCTGTAATTCTGCCTACGTTAAACAATGGTATTTACCTACTTCCACTTTGTGTCCTGGTACTAAAAACCTCATTAGAGCCGAGCTATACCAGAAGAGATCCTGTCCCCCGCTGTAGGCAGCTGAGCTTAATTACAGTGCTGTACTAGTGAATTTGAAAGTCATTTGAAAGTTGCACAGCTTCTGGAAGGCAGTAGCAGAAGGGGATGAGGAAGATGAAGGAGGAAGAAAAAAAAAAAAGACACCACTCTACTTCTGCTGGGATTCAGAAGCTGACTGGCAAGCGAGGGCACTACAGACAGCATTAAAGCTTCTTCTGCCTTTATGTCCCCTGCCACTCACGCAGCTCACCTCCCAGGAACCTCCTAAAATGGCTGGCAGCAAACTGGGCGATATCAAGAAAATGGCCTCTTGAGATTTATCAGGGACTAGCAGACTTATGCAGCCACTCACAAGGTGAGATACATGCCCCCTCGCACAGCCCTACCACTACATTATAAATACAGTTATATTTTGTGCCTCCCAGCCAATCTGTTGGATTTCTCACCTGTTGTTAAAAACATGCTTAAAGTGCTTTAAAGATAGTATATAAACTTTGGTTCCCTTTCAGAAATACTAAGTGAGCTTCCAGCTTCCAGAAGTGAATTTGCATTTCTCAGTCTCACCCATTTTTATCTCAAGCACCTAGAAAATATTTAGAGCTTAGGTATGTTTTTTTTTCTCTTGGGAGAAACCGATAGAACTGAAATCCAGAAAAAAATCCTTCCCCTGGGAAGGAGGAATCAGTCATGCAGAAATTTCCAACTTGAAAACTCTTTCCAGATAGCAGCCTGCTCAAGAAGATCTCTATTCCCTCACGCACCCTCTCTCTGCTTCCACACACCGCCTCTTACACTTTTCTATTGTGTTCTGCACACAGGCATACACCTTCCCCCATAAAACACAACCCCAACCAATGAACTAACACTGTGTTGGGCTCAACTGCCATTTCAGCTGCCCCCTAACTTCTGCAGTAGGTGCTGGCTTTCCTGTTCTGCACGGATCACCGAAAGCTACAGAGGTTGGAGACCAACTCCATCCACTGTCCAGGCTCTCAGCTGTACAGTGCTGACCACACAAACCTCCACATGAACCCACAAATGGTTCCAGCTGGCTCCAATGATAGACTTGCAATGGAACAGTTGCCCACATTTTCCTTCCTGCACCAAAGCAGCTTGTTAAACAACAAAGCTCAGTCACCGACGTGCCTTATGCTGTTGTGTGAAGAGGTCAACTCTTCCTTGAGATATTAGCAACACTTGTCAGATGGCACCAAGTCTGTTAGTGCTTATTTTATCATGTTCTTGGGTTTACTTGTCTCAGCTCAGTGATTATCCCACAGATTTCAATACTGGCACTAAGATGACTGATTCAGTAACTTCACTGTGATTTCAAAACAGCATCACTAACCTTGCAAAAGTGCAACTCCACCCAGAGCATCAACTTCAAGTTAACTGCTGCCCTACCTCTTGTGATAATGCTATGTTCCCACAACACTCTGCCTTTTCTACAGTTTCTGCAAAACTATGGAAGCGCTGGGACTACAGCTTTAGTCTACTTCTTGGTACCCTCATTTCTCTTTGCATGCCTCTGAGCTCCAACTAATTTTGAGACCATTTCTTAAATAAAAGCACTGTTGCTTTATTGTCGAATAGACAGAGCAAGACGTGCCTCCATGATCACTTCAGTGGTACTACTCTGTAACCTACCAGTGCTAGATACAGATCAGAATATAGAATCATAGAATCATTAAGGTTGGAAAAGACCTCAAGGATCATCAAGTCCAACCCAACACCACCTAACTCACTAAACCATGTCCCTAAGCATGACCAGAACATTTAATAGCAGGTCATTTATTATTCTCAGGCTACTTTTTAGCCAACCAGCTCAACTGGACAGATATTGGCCATTAGAAGTCCTGACTTGTACTTTCCTATGAACACCCAGAATCATGCTGATGCAGTCACAGGATCCACCACCAGGCACTTTTATGGCAAGCGTCACAGATTTAGGAAAATCGAACCTCACTAGTATGGTCAACTGTTTAGTTTTCAAATATCTTCCGTTTGAACTATCTTACAAAAGGCAGAAGAGGCCACTTTTTCCCCTCTCAGGCCAGAGGTTCGTATTACCTTGTTCCATGTTCTGCTTTCAGCACTCTTTCCCTTTTGTACAAAATATATAGCAAAAAAATCAGCCTTAACAACTTTCTCTGCATTACAGACCCTTTGAAGATAACGTTAAGATGTATTTGTCCGTCCTGGGTTTTTTCAGCTCCTGAAATTCCTTTCATGTTTCCAATTTCATCAGCTTACGATCCTGGTATTTTTCAAACAAATCCTATGCAGGAATGGAAACAATGCTGCTCCAAGCTTCAGAGCTTTCTGCAAGACCTCCTCACCAGCAGGAAGCTTTGCCATAATAGTTCACACTTTGCCCAATATTCTTGACAAGTTGTTTTTAATGTACCGCTACCTGGAGGTGTATTTTGGGGGTACTGCACCCCCTGCCCCCATTTGTTTCTATATACAGCCTCTAGACTTTGCTCCTCTAAACTGCTAGGTGCTCCAGACATCTTATCTACA
>VZTO01004777.1:39968-60570 GCA_013400615.1 Syrrhaptes paradoxus | reverse complement strand
TTTTTATCTCAAGCACCTAGAAAATATTTAGAGCTTAGGTATGTTTTTTTTTCTCTTGGGAGAAACCGATAGAACTGAAATCCAGAAAAAAATCCTTCCCCTGGGAAGGAGGAATCAGTCATGCAGAAATTTCCAACTTGAAAACTCTTTCCAGATAGCAGCCTGCTCAAGAAGATCTCTATTCCCTCACGCACCCTCTCTCTGCTTCCACACACCGCCTCTTACACTTTTCTATTGTGTTCTGCACACAGGCATACACCTTCCCCCATAAAACACAACCCCAACCAATGAACTAACACTGTGTTGGGCTCAACTGCCATTTCAGCTGCCCCCTAACTTCTGCAGTAGGTGCTGGCTTTCCTGTTCTGCACGGATCACCGAAAGCTACAGAGGTTGGAGACCAACTCCATCCACTGTCCAGGCTCTCAGCTGTACGGTGCTGACCACACAAACCTCCACATGAACCCACAAATGGTTCCAGCTGGCTCCAATGATAGACTTGCAATGGAACAGTTGCCCACATTTTCCTTCCCGCACCAAAGCAGCTTGTTAAGCAACAAAGCTCAGTCACTGACGTGCCTTATGCTGTTGTGTGAAGAGGTCAACTCTTCCTTGAGATATTAGCAACGCTTGTCAGATGGCACCAAGTCTGTTAGTGCTTATTTTATCATGTTCTTGGGTTTACTTGTCTCAGCTCAGTGATTATCCCACAAATTTCAATACTGGGACTAAGATGACTGATTCAGTGACTTCACTCTGATTTCAAAACAGCATCACTAACCTTGCAAAAGTGCAACTCCAACCAGAGCATCAACTTCAAGTTAACTGCTGCCCTACCTCTTGTGATAATGCTATGTTCCCACAACACTCTGCCTTTTCTACAGTTTCTGCAAAACTATGGAAGCGCTGGGACTACAGCTTTAGTCTACTTCTTGGTACCCTCATTTCTCTTTGCATGCCTCTGAGCTCCAACTAATTTTGAGACCATTTCTTAAATAAAAGCACTGTTGCTTTATTGTCGAATAGACAGAGCAAGACGTGCCTCCATGATCACTTCAGTGGTACTACTCTGTAACCTACCAGTGCTAGATACAGATCAGAATATAGAATCATAGAATCATTAAGGTTGGAAAAGACCTCAAGGATCATCAAGTCCAACCCAACACCACCTAACTCACTAAACCATGTCCCTAAGCATGACCAGAACATTTAATAGCAGGTCATTTATTATTCTCAGGCTACTTTTTAGCCAACCAGCCCAACTGGACAGATATTGGCCATTAGAAGTCCTGACTTGTACTTTCCTATGAACACCCAGAATCATGCTGATGCAGTCACAGGATCCACCACCAGGCACTTTTATGGCAAGTGTCACAGATTTAGGAAAACCTCACTAGCATGGTCAACTGTTTAGTCCAAACAGAAGATATTTAAAAACTATCTTACAAAAGGTAGAAGAGGCCACTTTTCCCCCTCTCAGGCCAGAGGTCAGTATTACCTTGTTCCATGTTCTTCTGCTTTCAGCACTCTTTCCCTTTTGTACAAAATATATAATAAAAAAATCAGCCTTAACAACTTTCTCTGCATTACAGACCCTTTGAAGATAACGTTAAGATGTATTTGTCCATCCTGGGCTTTTTCAGCTCCTGAAATTCCTTTCATGTTTCCAATTTCATCAGCTTACGATCCTGGTATTTTTCAAACAAATCCTATGCAGGAATGGAAACAATGCTGCTCCAAGCTTCAGAGCTTTCTGCAAGACCTCCTCACCAGCAGGAAGCTTTGCCATAATAGTTCACACTTTGCCCAATATTCTTGACAAGTTGTTTTTAATGTACCGCTACCTGGAGGTGTATTTTGGGGGTACTGCACCCCCTGTCCCCATTTGTTTCTATATACAGCCTCTAGACTTTGCTCCTCTAAACTACTAGGTGCTCCAGACATCTTATCTACAGAGTGTCTCTGCAATCACCAAGCCTCTTCTGTATTCAGGTTCAATTTGCAAGCTAAGAATGTTTTCCAGGGAAATCTGCTAAACCCTTTTGGTAATAGTAATACAACATTCACTGCCATAAAAAGACGTGATTTTTTTAATATGCTGGTCTGTGTTGTTCAGGAATCATTCACAGTCAAGGAGTCAGGTCCATGAAGCCAGCCACCAGCAGTGCTCTCACTGCTCAGCACAAGACTCAGTCTCAAGATCATTGTTAAGAAACAGAAATCTTCCAGAGACTATTGTCTCACCTAAACAAAGGGGTACTTCACTGCTCCCTCACTTAACCCAAGTAGAAGGCTATTGTCATTCCAGTTGTCTTTGGGAGGGTCTGTGACTACCCATGAATAAAATATTAACATTCTGGGAACCACTGCCACCAGTATGACTACCCCTTCGAGATACCACTGCAGAAAGAGGATGTGCTTAAGTTCTCATATTGTTAAAGGAGGTTAGCAGACATATCTATGCAAAGCAGACAATTTCTGGTATTGAGTAGCATCCAAGCAAAAACTAAAAAAGTTTCAGTGATGTAAAGAAAAGGTTTGGATGCAGCCACAAGGGGAGCAGCTGGAGAAGGGAGGAGAAGGGCACAATAAAAGCCTCATCACATCACCAAGATCGCTTCTTTATCCTCTGACTTCACCAAGACCAAGGCTGTTCTGCCTTCAGAACTACAAACAAAAATGGAGCCTGAAGACTGAACTGAGCTCCTGACCACTCTGAGAAGGAAAGTTAAAGTATAGCCCCTTTTGATTTCTTTAAGCATGTAAGAGATTGTCTGATTTTGTTTTCAGCCTTGCCTTTGATGAAGAAGTCTCTCTAACATTACAGAGTAACGTAGCTCTAGACTCCAGGCATCCTTTGGTCAGACTCACAGAAAAAGTCTCCCTAGCTTCTGAATAGGAAAAAGAGTTTAGTAGCATGAAGGGATCTGCTGTTGCTTATGTAAATGACATTTTGCTATAACAGGTTTTTAAATAAACTGTCTGCTCCCTTCCTCAAAAAGTTGAGGTTATCACAGCAAGGAGACAAGTAGAAAATAAATATGCCCACAACAGTTTACAGTTTCCTGGAATTGTGCTTGGGAGGATCTGCTTGTAGGTTATTTCATTCTCTCCCCAACATGTGAAAGGGCAGGAAATTCACGTTCACGTGTGTAGGAGACAGAAATCTCATCTGAATACACTACCAGCCATGCACAAAGTAGCCTGCAGGGGAAAATGAGGTGAAAATCTCTCAAACACAGACAAGCACATTGGAAGTACATCGGAGGCTCATGCATCGCATAACCATTTTAGGTCCCTTCCAACTGAAAATATTCCATATTCTGTTCTAACTTCCTGAACTAGGACTAGTAGCAATAGCACCACAAGCCTTGTTGGAAAGAGCTAGTTATTCTTCTGCAGAAAAGCACAAGTAATAACAAAAACCCCACCTTTCTACGCATCTGTTATTCAACATTTAAGAAAGATAAAGTTATGTTGTATTCTGCACTTTGGCAGTGTTCCTTTGACTTACCTCCATGGCTGAATATGTGCTTTACTAGTACATGAAACTTGGGGAAGTGGGGAAAAAAATGACAGCATAANAAAAAAAAAAAAAAGACGACAGGATAGGACTATTTTTGAAGTATTTTTATCTTTTTTGTTTTCATTTGGACCATAAAATTTATCTAAAACAGATGGCTTATGTCATTATTGGAAAGTAAACACATTAGCAAGCATAAAACCTTACACAAAAATTGCTTTTGTAATTTTCCACTAGAAATTGATTTCTATTACTTGATACATCCCAAAGAATCATTTGCAATGAAATACAGTCTTTACATTTACTTTAGTACTTCTTTTTCCATAACCAGCAGGTCATACAACATTTACACACTTTTCTAAGTGTTATATAGTCGTGTTTACATTTATTGTTTTTACACCTTTTGCCTTAGAAATCAACAATGGATTTGTTTCTTTATACCAAGATGCCAATTTTACTACGGTTTTCAATGCAGTGCATCTGGAAGGAACTAAACTTAAACCACTAAGATGTCTAAAAGTTACCCTAAAAATGCATCAGAAAATGAAAAAAAAAATTACCCCAAATAAGACTGCTATTTAAAACAGAATGATTTATTATACAAAAGAGAGATTAAGATTTGGTGACCTTAATTAATTTTTCAGTTCACTAATAGCCAAACTTACTGAAATACAAAGAACTCTATTAGGTATTTAGGAAACAGTAAGCCTGTGAGATACCTCATTTGCATGATGCCTTCAGTTAGATACCCGGAATTCTTTGTGTGCTTCAAGCTTTAACGCACACAATCCTAATTTTCTCCCATCTGATTATTTTGTTCATAGATGAAAAAGGACAAAGGAAGAAGAAAAAGCTTTCCTACTTTCTGAACTCCCAGATGAGTTCTTGGTCCTGAGTTTATTCAAAATATTCTCTCTGCATGATGTAGCTAAAGTGAAAGCAATACATAACAGAAAAGCTTTTCTGCTTCTCAAAAAATGAAAAGTACTTATACTTTGAAAAATGTAAAAAGCAGAACTTTTTCCCGTGTAAAGACACTAAAATACAGACCTAAAAAATTTAAAGGGTAGATCCCCTTCCATTGTCTTAAGTATTTTAAGTGACTGTACACAACGGATACAATAAGTGACAATACAAAAGGCACATCTTTTAACCTACTAATTTGAGAAGTCACTGATACCAAGTGTTTTATTTAAGTGAAATTAACATTTACAGGTAAGGCCTTCCCAGAAGTAGAAATTACGGTTGAAATTTAATTTGCTAGTTTTATTCTTTTCTTAAAAACTTCCTCCTCAGGATGTTTACATCACTTTTTTATCCACCCTGGTATCAACCTGCTCACTATCCACAGCCTTGCTACTTCACAAGCCCTGTATTAAACATCACAGCCACCTCACATTACCGATTTTAAGTTAACATTTCCAAGTTGTTGCTTCCAAACTGAAACGATTTCACTCAAAATCCTGCTGAAATACTAGCAGATTGCTGCCAGCATTCAGATTCTGACCTTTCATTACCATTTAAAGAAAATGCGTTCGAGAGCTTCAAAATTTTCTTTGCCAGTGCTTTCACAGCTCCCCATTTCAGTTCTGTCCAAACTGGTGCTGCTGCAGCAGGGACAGCCCAGCAGCCTCCAGCCCATCCCAGCAGAGCCCACAGACTTTCACGGGGCTCCAAGGAAGAGCACACAGAGAACACGGTATGCAGCAGCCGTAAAATCTGTGCTCTGCTTCAACCAGGTCACAGAATAAGACAATAAATCAACGTTTTGTGTTACAGGAGATTCCCAACCCATCTACGCGAAAATAGCGCGTAAAAAGGCTGGAATGATTCAGAAAGAGGGATGTTTTCCCCCTAGTTGGGGAAGAAATTTTAATAGTTTCTATGTTTCTGCATTTGATTGTTTTTTTAAGGTTAAAAAAGTGAAAGTATGGCTTAATTTCTCTCTTCTTGCCAGTACAGGCTGAATTTGAAGTTGCTTGCAGCTGAAGAACACCAAACTTTCTGGCCCACTGGGCAGACATGGACTGACTCAGCAAGATGACTATCCAGGAATCACGGACCGAAGAAGCCGGTGTTGGAAGAGAGCCCGTTTACCTGAAGAGAAGCATGGAAGCCCTTCCTCCCTCCTGCCCCTCCAAGAAATGCCAACTGGAATATTTCTGCCTGAAAAAGGATGTTTCTGTAGACATCAAGAGAAGGCTGTCCAGAGACAACTTATGTCAACTTCTCAAGGACTTATAAAATGGTACCAAAGAAGAGATAATGACTGTGGTACCAACCCCAAGTTTTAACTGACCAGCTAGGGTAACACCTACAGGAAGCATGAGCAATCCCTGGAATGCGTGCAAGCGGCCCAGTTGCACATAGCAACTCATATGTAGAGTAAAAGTTTCACACCAGGAAGGATCTGAAGTCATCACAGAATCATAGAATGGTTTGGGTTGGAAGGGACCTTAAAGATCATCGAGTTCCAGCCCCGCTGCCATGGGCAGGGACACCCTCCACTAGCCCAGGTTNCTTCGTGGCCCTCCTCTGGACCCCCTCCAACAGCTCAACGTCCTTCTTGCGCTGGGGGGGGTCAGACCTGGACCCAGTATGCCGGGGGGGGTCTCACAAGAGCACAGTAGGCCTAACTTATGCTAAAATAAACTCTTAATACAAACCAGTCTGTTTATTTTCTAGCTTTGCAGTAATTTTGATAAACCCTGCTTGCTGTTACAGGTTACAGAAATGGAACTCACTTTGCTCAGTAACTGCACCACAATACCAAAAAGCTACCAACACGCTTCATCTTTGTAGTAAGGGACTGCAAGGGGAAAAAAAATATAGTAGTAAAGAAAAAGGCTACATGCAACACTATATGCTGGTGTCTTGCAAGGACTAATTCTCCCCTTCTCCCCAGAAGATTCCCCCAGTTCACCTCTGGCATGCTTGGGAAAACCACACTCCTCTCAGCTTGCGCAAAGCAGCAAGGTCAGCGGGAAGAGCCCATGGACGAAGGATAAACTGTTCCCACCCTTCAGTTATCAGCCGTGTTCAAGGCCAAACCCTGCAGTTTCACCATTCACATTATCTCCTGGGCTTGCTCTGATGAATCCTGGGTTTCATCTCCATTTCCCAAGCCTACACAGTTTGTCCTGTACCACTGGCTCAGAAAGCTCTGCCTCTAAGCGAATTACACTTTGTTGTTAACCAAGTCAAGTTTAAATAAGACTGCTAGAAAAAACACTGAGGTTGTTACTAAGTAAAGCAGACACACAGTCATGAACATGACATTCTCACCCTTCTTGCAATTAAGTATGAGTGTTGCAAATACTAGGACTGGTTAGTAGTCAGTTAGGGAATACTAACTATGCGTATAATTTGGGAGGCTTATGGCTTTGCTCTCTTCTGTCTGAAGTGCTCAAGGAGGGGAAATGGACAAACAACTACCTACGAAGTAATTAGATCTTGTAAGTTAAGAAAAATATTGGATTTTTTAAATGGAAGACAACATAATTTAAAAAAGGGTATGATTATTAAATAATTTTAAAGTCTTTTCCCTTCAGTTAGTAAATTCTAAGCACGAAGGACCAGTACAATAGACAAATGCAATATTGCTTTTAGGGACAAGAAACAGTTCGTTACAGCCCTCAGCTTGCAAAGTGACTGTGATTTTTTGCATGTTCTGCAAAAATACGACATACTTTAGGCAGCTCTCTTAATGGATTTGTTCAGTGACGAGCCTTCAAAGTCGCATTCATTAAAAAAATAAATAAATAAATTAGTGGCTGTCCCGGTCAGCAAGGAATAGATACTTCGTGGCAGCAGAGAACCTGTGTTAGTGGATGTAAGGCATGGTGGCACCTCACTGAATCCCCATAGCAGAGTCATGCTTGCTGGAAGGGTCTTAAAATGATCAGCAGTATGTAAATGAACTCCTTATTAAAGACAGCTAAAAACAAGGGTGATGCTTTAACGCTTTCATAGTCTAACACACTTCTTACATCTTATGGAACAGGATCTTATTTTATTCCCCTTTTGTGTCTCTAGCATATCCCAGAAATTCAAAGATACACTTCTGCTATCATCCTTCAGCTCAGAAAACAGAGACATACTAACCAAAATAGGTCATCGTGCCTTACTAACACAGATAAAATGACTAAGCATATGGTAACAAAAGGGAACCTTGAGGTTATTAATCACTAACTACTTTAGCCCAGCATAAAAATGAGTAATTACATTTCAAGAACACAAATGTATAGAATATTTCATATAACACCGAAGATAACAGTTAGAGAAGAAGTATTAAAATTCAGAAGTGAAGAGAAAGTCTGACAGCTCTACTGGTCCAGTAACTAGCTTACACATCATCTTTCTGGAAAGCCACTTGCCACGAAGACGAACCCCTGCACAGCGCGTCCTCCTGAAGGGTTCCTTCCCAGAGGTAACTCTGTGCTAGAACTGGACAAACCAGAGCAGAACAAAAGCTTCCCAGGGAACCACAGGGACTGCCACAGCAGAGCAGCAAGGGAAAAAAACTGTTTGCAGGATAATATAGCATAGGAGCATGTAAGGGATGTGGTCTACAAGCTGAGCAGGAAGTTTAAAGATTTAGGAAGAATTAGAGCAGTTTCACACAGGCCAGCTTACCAGCAGGTAAAATCGCCAACAGTAAGACCATAAACTATTGAGTAATTTTATTTTTTTTTTAATGGAAGCAGTGATATTTAAGAAATCTGAAAGAAGCTGGAACAAAAGCAGGAGTCCTTATAGGGAACACCCTTGAATCAGATTATAATTACACAAAAGACTATTTAGGATCATTGTCGAGATTCCTACAAACACTGGCTCCAGTCTACAGTTACCTGAAACTCATCCTTCAGTCCATCACTGAAAATACAGCTCTGCAGGCCACCGAAACAACAGGAAGCTCGTCCTACAAATCACTGAACAAAAACTAACACCAAGGGTAATTATCAGTCAGAATAAAAGGTCCTGTCCATTACAGAGTAAAAGATACATGTTTACTCTTCCAAGGTGCCTAATCTGTTAAGTGACAGAAAAAGACTTGTAAATCCATGGGGAAAAAAATAAGTTAAATGGATTTCTCTTAGTGGAAAAAATTACTGAATAATAAAAAAAAAAAGATATTAAGAGAATCTGGCTATTTATGTCTGTCTCACAAACAGTGCATGTTTCTTAAAATACAGAACAAAGTACATGTAGAAAGTAAATGACAGAGCATAGAATTTAAAAAACACTTTAAATTTTAATCCTGTAGTGATCACAGCTGCTGTTTCTTCCACAGGGGAGAAGGGAAAAAAGCCTCTAATAAATCCATCAAGATAACTGTCCAGTACCAGGCTTGCCACTTGCAGTCTTTCTAAGTCATACCAATCACATAAAAGATCTGTTGCAACATTTAAAGGCTTCATGCCAAAAAAAGTTAGTTTTATTGGCCCATCAAAACCCCAGATGAGCCTCCAAAGACTTACATTCCTTCCTTACTGTTAAGAAAGCTGTAGGACTAATGGAAAAAGAATATTACTCAAAACTTACATACTTGCACTTTTGATGAAGATGTAAATGAACAGCTAACAAGTTCCGGGACTCTCTACCAGCAACAGTCTTGGCTATAAGCTCACTAAAACTTTACAAAACACAAACAATGTGTCTTTCCATCACATTTGCCTTACCAATGGAAGAGAGAAATACAAATATTATGGATAAATACTATAGATTGCTGTCACAGACAGTAACTGCATTTAAAAAAGGGGTTAGGAAATAAAAACTTTGCATAGAATTCAAGAAGGAAAAACAAGTAAATATTGTATAAATAATCAATATATCCAGGCTTGGAGAGCACCAAATAATTCTTACTACCTGAAAACCTGATAAAAGTAGCATCTCACCTTCATTAAATGAATGATTCAGGTTGCAGACTCTTTGCCCTTTATTTCAAGAAGAAAAGCCATACATTCATTAATTTCTGGTGATTAAATACATTTCCCTAATCTCAGGCCTGTAACAGAGACAGTACTGTTGAATTTATTTTTGCTCACAAAGTCATTAAAACTAAGACAAGAGGAATGGTTCTTCCCAGGACTGCCAACAGCAGCACACATGATGTGCAGAAATAGAATCACAGAACCTCGATTTACATCGTTTTTCTTTAACCCTGAAAGAAATTCAGCCTTATTAGTGAATCAGAAAAAAACCACACATACTGCTAAAACACTGAGAATATATGCACATGGGAATTTCGAGGAGGGAAAAGAAGGGGAAGATAAAGGGTAGACAAAAGAAACAGGTACAAAGAAATGGGTTACTGCTCTTCCCTCTTACATGAACTAATTTCATATCGGGTAAGGATAATCCACCACGACATTCCATGCATTCAAAGGTCAAGACTTGCTTTTCAGCTGTCCCCATCAAATCTTATTCCCTGAAGAAAACAGCCTGAAGCTGCCCCATAGAACACACGTTCTTGAACTTGGGAGTGAAGGATTCTGTCTCTGCAGAGTAACGCTGCATCGTGCACCACCAACACAGCCCTCGAAGACAAGCACTGAAACACAGCACACTTCAACAAGAAATATGAACAACAAGCAGTGAGCCAAGAACTCCTAAAGGCTAATCTGCCTATTCCAAAATCGCAGGGACATGGTATTAACACAAATTTATTCACTGTAGTACCATTTAAAGGATTTATTTCCCTTATGTTGCTGGGTGACTTCATTTCAAAAGCAGAGTTCCTCTCTCTTGATGCCGTAAGAGCACCGATGTGGGACGACAAGCCTGGCCCCACTGAAAGCACCCAGCCAAGAGGGAGCCCCCTGCTTCCCCATGCCCAGTTACAGAGGAACTGCTCCAGCTGCCACATCAGGTAGCAAAAAAATCTTTCCCAAAAGCAAAACTACACATACATAAGACAGAGTCCTCAAAGCAAGCAGCCAGGTCATTGCTATTCCTCCCTGCAGTCCCCCGCAGCGCGAGCAATTTGATTTAACTTCCTCAATGGGAGAGCACTAAATAAACACTGTAAATTAAACAAAACTATGCTGATGATCTAGTTGCAATTACTTCAAATTGATTTGAGTCTTTATTGTCCCCTCAAGCTTTAAACTTTGTAGATAGAAAAGCATCAGGCCTTACTGGAGGAATACCAAAGAAGGAGTTATGAAACTTTCCTTAAACACATTCAAAAGTAACCAGACTAGCTTGTCCTCTTGACAAGATTCCAATTAAATTTAGCCTGGAAAGCTAATGAAAAAGAGAGACCATTCCAGGATTTCTCAAAAACAAGCAAGTTAATGCTTAGAATAAATTCAATCAGTGGTTAAGACACACATATAAATTATAAATTGCTGCAGCATATTTTATTTCACTGAAGTCAGACGCTGCCAAAAGACTTTAGGAAACTTCTACCCAGCTGATACCGTACAATCCAGCCCGCAGGCATTTCAGCCTTTTCCAAGTTGAGCCAAAATGTCACTTGATTGCAACAGGAAACATATGCACACGAGTGCAGTGGGGTTGCTTACTGCAATTCAAATGTTCTATGGGAAAACAAAAGCAGATATTCTTATTCCACTCCAGGGACCTCCTCTGCAGAACCCTGGGAGCTACTTGCAGATTTTCAAACATCTTCTTAGGTCTTGTTATATATTATCAGGTTGGTTTTATAATTAATTTTCAGGTATTAATTTCATTAGGCTCAATCTACTTGCAAGGGCCAGACCTATTATGATTCATTTTCTCTTCCATGTCTCCAAATCACGTTTTCCTTGCCAAGCTGGAACTGTTCTCAGATCACCATTCTCTAAAATTTATTCTGCTCCCAGATTAACCCAGAATTGCCAGATACAAGGCTTTAAAACTTCTGAGAGCATTTTACATTTTCCAAGGCTTTAAAACTTCTAGAAGCATGTTACATTTTCACATAGACATCTTTTAGATGTAGAACCACCATTGTCCCTTCACAGCACACATCCAAGCTTGAGTTCAATCTTTTAAGTGCAAAGAACTTTGTTCAGGTTGGAAAGGACATTTTGTTTTTGACAAAAGCAGGAAAAAAAGTAGAATACGGATTCTTCTCAGGATTATTTCTATTAAATTATGCTTACACTAAAATGAAATTTCTTTGAGCTTTCTTGAAAGACAGACATCATTTAATTCTGCTGCTATAAATATCGTCACAGCACATCAATTTTGCAGAGAATCCGAATCCAGAGATGAAGGGGCATACCGAGCTCTCCCTGTTATTTTCTTTACATGACACTGAGAAGGAAAATGTAGCTCTGTTACTTACATCCATCTATTGTGGTACACACTCAAACAACTCATCATCCCTACAGCTAACTACTTCAGATTTTATTAGGTTATTCCTTATCTGTGTATTAGCTGTTCTCATCACATCACCTATATTCCACTTTAAGTACTTAAAATAAGGTAAAATATGTATTTCAATCATTACTCTCACTTTTAAGGAAAGGAACTCTGAAGGAAAATTTGGTAGTTTTATACCAACAAATCTAAGAGAGTCAAATCAACCCTAGCAAATACTTGATTAAGAACAGTACTGCATTCAGTTTTAATGCTTTCACAAACATGTCTGAATTTTCTTGCATATACAGATTGTTGGGGTTTTGGGTCGGGGTTTTTTTGGGTTTTGGGGGATTTTTTGTTTGGTTTTGTTTTGCTTTTTTTTAATCAAAGGAAAATGAAAAGTCTACAGCTTGTTTCCAGAAAAAGAAAATGCTTCCGAACTCCATCTTCTCATCATATGCGCACACACATACATAACACACTACTCCATCACAACGGTGATCTAATTTTTCAGTCATAAACTTGTAGCATGCCACTATTAGTCCCTAGCTCTCCTCCATCACGTCCTTTCTCTTCATTCAGGGGGACAGGAATGGCTTCCCTGTGTTGGATTTTCCCACGCAGAGCTACCATCAAGTGTCGTTTGCTCATCCATTGCTTCAAATGATCGTTGAAGCAATTAGAAACTGCTTCAGCAATTTCTCTGGTACCTTAGTGAGCAGTCACTGCACACAAAATAAAGGGAAGAAATGCTCATGTTCAAGAATTGCCTGATTGATAGTTTGTTGGTTCAGAATCTGAAATAGTCCTTGATTTGCTGGACAACTGGAGGTGACCTCCATGCGGGTATCCTGCTCTTACACCATGGCTTTGGTACTTCATTGGATAAAAGCACCCTGCTTCATGGCTACAGGAAGTATTTCCAGATAACTGGGAAATTGCACTTGGTGTCAGCGTGCCCAAGGTTTTTGATAAAGCTTTCACTTTCTGGACAGGCTTCTGTAGTGCTAGCTTTGTCTCCTCCCCTCTAAGAGCCACTATGTAAACATGCTCATGTCTGGTGACCAACAGAGCTAACAAAAAATTGGTTTCCACCTGATACTCTTCCCTCAGCCCCTACACAATGAAAAAAACCAGCTGCTGCATGGCTGGCTCCACCGCACACCTCCTGTCCTGCCCGCCTTCCTGACCCTTCTCCACACTGTCCTATTTACTCAGTGCTAATTAGATGGCATGAGGCTGCCTCTGCTTTGAGCGGTACCTATGTGACTGCTCAGCCAACACACGTGCCAACGGGGCAACGCAGATGACCTCCAGCAACAGCTGCAGTGATTTGGGTCTCTCCTCCACCTAGCACTTATTTTTTAATTAACCTTCACTGTTTGTCTAATATGGTTTAAGTTGCTCAACAGTTTACAGAAGTGTAGACAGAGAATAGTCAGAAACAAAGAGACAGCATTACCATTCAAGCTTTAATTGTAAATAATATGAGCAAAAGAAAGAGACAGAAAAACCTGCCCCATAGAATTACCAACAGCAACGTCTCTCCTACAGCTCTATTTAGAAATGCTTCTCTTAGAAGTTCATTTCCAACTCACTCGTTTTAGGGAGATGGATCCCATATCCATGTAATTGTGCCATTTATGACTTATCTCAAAATTAAAATGTTATTAGTAAACACAGAGCTGGGAGCAGCACTTAGAATGCTTTTTAAAACCTTTTTTATATTCAAATTGCAGAGTCACTTGCCCTTCTCTCCACTGCAATACTATCGCACCATCTGCTTTGTCTTTATTTCTCTATTTGCTATTGAGGCACTCTGAGGATATTTTCTGCTAGCTTCAGGTTCAATATTTAGTGACTGTACATTCTAGGTATCTTCTCTTTTTTGCTTGTTTTATATTTCTTTTTATGGTTTCTAGTATTTTATTTTTCATAGTATTGAAAATTATGTTCAACATTTCAAAGGACACAGGGGAAAAAAATGGCAGTTTGCACCAAAACATTGAAAAATTTTATTTTCCACATTACACCAGTTAATTTGGCTAAGCTGTAAAAAACAACTAATGAACAACACAGGTTACAACAACACAGCCATACATCCTCCATGCACATACTGATGCCTCTGCTTAAAAGCCAACAAAACTACTAAAGGTTTTAATGTTTACCTTCAACATGTTACAGTTCCAGGTCTTACAAACACAATGCTAAACAGAGATTTTCAGGAGGAATTTCCACAAAAATAAGAGCTGAGGTCTTCAAATAAAGAGACTGAAAATTACCTCCAAGGAGGCTAATCTTACAGTTTCACATCCACAAAGAAGTTTAACTTCTATAACGTATTGAGGATACTTGGTACACTGAGTTGTACAAACTCTTAATTCTCCAAAACGTAGAGAAACTGAATCCCCCTTTCCTTATTTTCCCTTTAATATTTTTCACATTGTTAAGGGCCTGAATACTAACTGCTCCCTGAAAAATAGGAAACTCCTGAGGAAAAAAAACACAACTTCTGCAGATTCTTTCTTTGACAAAAGCTTTACTTTCCTTTTTAGCCTTGATGTTTGAAAAAATAACCTCAGGCAGGACAAATCAAACAAATCATACTTTTCCTTCATCTGAAAAAGACACTATTATTATACGCTACAGCAAGAAGCTGGCCAGAGCCTTCTCAGTTGTGATCACTGTTGCTGCAATCATAAGACTGCAAAGAATTAACAAAACAAAAACACATCAAATTAATTTCACTTTGATGGTAAGCTATAAGCAGCAGCAAACTCCAGGATAATTTGAGAAATCAGAAGAATGAAAGAACAGAAAAATCATTCCTCAACCCTGAACAACACTCCATCCTCCCTTCCCATAATTGTAGGAAGAGCTGGGTAGCCAGGGAAGTGCTCCAAGTCCATCTGATACCTGATGTGTTCCCAGAGCCTCTGAATTATGGGAAGCCCTGTTCCAACTCAATACTGATATCACCACATCCTCTCTTTTCCTCTTGAAAGAAGTTTATATTTACGATTTATTGTCACTTATTTACTAAGGCAAGAGAAAACACCTCCTAAACAATTAGCATGAAAGTCTGCTTGGGCATTCCTGCCTCTCTAGGTGCAAGACTATGTTTTAAACCCACCTTGTAACAGAAAAAGGCAACTTACCACAGACATACTTGCCATTTCATATAATTTAACGGTAACCTTCCCCTCCCCTGAACCTTCAGGCCAAAATCAATGCCATACAAACCTGCTGAACAGGAAGCCTAATTATTCTAACATGTGCAACCGAAGCGATAGGGAGTTTCACAGTAAAACTGATAGAGAGAGACATAAAAGACTAATGAGCAGCCTGCCAGTGCTCCACTGCTGGGCTAGCAAAGGTCCCTGTGGAACACCTTTGGTATTGTTCGGTCGGGAGAGATGGAGGCTGGGACATGTCCAAAAATAACATTCAGAGATGGAAGAAATGAACACACAATTGTCTGCAGTTCAAATGCTTAACTCCAATACAGAAAAAAATAATTATTTGAGAGAGTGTAGCCAACAGAAAAAAAAATAATTATTTGAGTGTAGCCAACAGAAAAAAAATAATTATTTGAGAGAGTGTAGCCAACAGAAAAATGCACGATGAGAAGCAGAAAGAGCCAATTAAATGTACACAGGTTACTGAGCATCTAGACCCTTTGTGCCACGTTTACTATCTGGATAAATTGACAAATGTCTTCTTGACTGATGCCTGTGGTGCAGGTGACTAAAAATAAGGGTTCTTGATTAAGGAGACACAGTCATCGGTTTTATTAGTGACCAGTCATCAAACAACTGGTCCTGCAATAATCAGGAGTGAAAGATACAGAAAAGCCAACAGTGGCCAGTGGAAGCAGCAGCTCTGGACCAGAGAAGGAAGCAGCTCTTGAAAATTACTGCTAGGTTTTCCAGTCTACCAGTAAGTCACCTTTTGACCTACAAAAATGCTTGTTCTTCCCTAGCAACGTTTCNCAGGAGGGAAATGTCCCCTTCAGCTGGACAACTTCTCCTTTTCACTTCTGTGTTAACATACCCAACCAGGAAGAGAGCTTGAAAGGGCAATTTAAAGAGCCTTACAAGGCAGTAGAATCACACATCAAATTGTAATGTAATAGCCTCTTAACGTACTTTCACTATGGCAAATTCAGCAATTCTGCAAGTTCCAAAGCATTACTTTGGCCCCCCAAACCGGCATATTTGGAAAGAAACTGGGATTGAAATAATTACTAACATTACTACTCATTTGAGAAATCTCATACCATGGGACAGCAACCTCCAGCACTGATGGCAGCAAAACCCCTGATTGCAATGGCAAGCAGCAGAGCACTGCATGGGCAGGGCACCCCAGTAAGGGAACCAGCAACACCCCCTCAGAAACAGGGTCTCCCACCTTTCAGTGGGCTTTGCTGCTAAACCCAATTTACAGCCTGGAAAAGAAAACAGAGTCTGGAAACAGCATCACTGCCTCATATTAAAATACCACTCAACCCTTTGCAAGTACCCCACGACTGCTAACAAACGTGTATTGTACAGAAATCTTCTACTGTAAACCTCACTATCCAGATTTCACGGCTTGAGAAAGTTTTTTCCTCTATTTTATAGAGCGACACAAAACCAGATTTTACTGTACAGACTTTACTGCTTAACATTCAAGGGCACATTACAGAAATCACAGTTCCCTCCGAATCAACAGAAAACAGAACTTTAGCAACCCTGGGAACTTCACCAACAAAGCTTCATTTTATTTGAGAATACTGAGCCACCATTCTTTTTTTTTCTTTACGTCCTTTCTGACAACCAAACATTAAAAATAATTACCCTCATCTATATTTCCAGACATAAAAAAAAAAAAACAAACCAAAACTTAAAAAGAAAGTCACTTCATACCCAGTGTCTCAAATCCCCCACAAGGCATATCATATTTTAATTTTTCATAATATGTAATCAAGTCCACTCCACTACAGGTAAGGTGCTCAGCGTGCTGCAGTTGATTACAAACAAGATAGTGCCCACATCTGATACAGACTGATCTAATTGTCTGATCTGCCTACATTTCTGCAGGCTAAATTTACTGACATTTTGCACAAATGCAAAGCTGACTGAGCCTGATGACCTTTTATACCTCTGTAATTAGTCTTCTGTGCCTTTACAACCAGAAAAGCAAGTCGCCCCTTTCCTCTCCCTAATTCAGCAGTCCATCTGTAAACTATAAATTTCACCATCCACTCAGCATCTACCAGTCAGAAAAGTACAGGGAAGAAAAAAAAAAAAAAACAAACCCAAAAACACAACTGCCACACAAACTGCAACCTTTCAAGGCAATGAAATTAAGTCTGGAAAGGCCCTTTTAAGATAAACATGCCAATTTCTAAAAGAAGAAACAGAAACAGCAGGGCAAGTTGGTGGACCCAAATTTAATAAACAGCATTTATATCATGCTTTCCTAAAAAAGACAATATAAAACAAAAACACTGGAAAACACAAGCACCATAAAAAAAAACCATAAAAAACCCCAAATCAGAAAACAAACCCCATAAGTTTAGACCCTATCACTAACATCACAGCACCGTATGAAAAGTATAATACAAATACATTGATTCTGCACTAGAATGCAACCAAGATCAAAAGTACAGAGGTTTAAGTGCAGAAAACATCCACTAGAACTTCATTTATGTATATAATCAGGTTTTGCAAGCCAATCCTACAGTTGCAAAAAATACTTCCCAATTATGACCATAAGTTTACAAAGATGAGTCAAGTCAATTCTACTGAAGTGAAGTTCTGGATGAGGATCTCTGCTGCAGTCAACAAGACACAGATCTGCATTTCCCCAAGAGAAGCAGAGGGGAAGATGAGGTCAGAGCACTGACCTGCACTTCGAATTCCAGCCTCAGGAAAGAGGGAGAGACAACCATTAACAACCAGCAAAGACCCATTCTCTGGACAGCTTTCCACCTTGCAAAACCTGAGGGGACATGCTCAGCCAGCAATCTGCAGGTGATTCTTTAGCCCACTGTCAGCTCTGAAGTTTCTCTGCCCACCAGCCAACTTTTCACTGCAAGCACTGTGAAAACAACGTGGTCCCACAGACCATCTTGACCAGCTTCATGCTCTAACAGATCCCAGTTTGGGAGTCACTGCACCAATCCCTTTAGAAATCCATGCCCAAGAGCAAGCCAGTGATTTAATGCAAAGATATTTCAAACCAGAGAAGCATTTCTTCTGCATAGCTCCATCACGATGTATACATAATCTGAAAAGCTGCCAGCATTGGCAGCCTCATATTGATCAGTGTCAAGAATTTTTGTATTTTTTAAAAAGAGATGCTAATTTTCATCATATATGAATTTCTTAAGTGGAAGTTTGGATTTTTTCCTAAGTTACATTAACCTAAAACCAGCAGGGAAAATGTACTGAATAGCTCTATAAATTCAGAATTCTCTATCTGAATTCTAATGCAGAAATACATCTCCTAAAGCAACTCTCTCTCTTTTTCAAACCATCATTCAGAGCTGCATTTTCCCTTTGGTCATTTATCATCCACAATTTTCTTTCAAAAAGTTTGGTGACAAGTAGCATGTTTTATGATATTGATTACACAATGACTAATGAACTGTGTCAGCCGGTGGCGGGGGGGAGAGGAATAAGATTGCCACCTTGAAGTCCATCCATTAAATAAAGTCAGGCTTTGGTATTACACATTTAATCTCTCACCAACTTCAGGCACTCTGAAGTCCCACATTACTGTGTGTTAAAAATTCTACCCACTTTCCTAGTTTATTTATTTTCAAGAAAACAGAGTGCAGAAGAAACAAAACCAAAACAGTTTAATAGGCTATACACAAGACACTGCAAAAAACAAGCAGAGAAATACAGTTTTGTAACCCCTTCTCATGATGACGACAGTTTGCCGTACTGCCAATGAGCCCATCCTCATCTACATTTGAGCTGTGGGAATAAAAGAACTTACAGCGAGTTTGGGCTGACATAACAATGTCTAAGCTTTCAAAACCAGCCATTGTAACTCAGTGTATTACATATAACCCCTCAACTTTGCAAACAAATGAAAAGATACCCTACCCAATCCTAGAGCAAAACCATACCTAAGAGAAGGAAGCTCTAAATTAGAAAGCAAAAACATTAAGGGAGATCCCCAGCCATAGAGCTGTTACTCTGCTCAGCACCAGATGCTTCTGATAGCGGGAAAGACCAGGGCAAGGGAGGAAGACAAGCTCTCACCTGGCAGCATTAACAGCCTGGTTCTTACCCAGGGAGCTTACCAGCCGGGTGCACATCAGGGCAACTACAAGCCCCAGGATGCAACGCAGCAGGCACAGCACACACAGCTCCCGTCCTGTCCTGTCCTGTCAGCCAGCCCAGAGTTTCAAGACCCTGGCAGGTCAGACACATGAGGCATAGCTAAGAGGATTTTATACTTTCTTGGTACGCAGGACCATTTCTAAAAGGCTCAGATCCACTAATTAGCTAGATACTGTAATTCTTGCATAAACATCCGTAAGAAAAGGAAGGGGATATCTTAATTCAGAAGAACATTTGGGGATTTTCTTAACTGGACTCCAGAATTTTATTTTTGTTGGCTTGATTCCAACATCAGCTGCTTGCTGTAAATACATATTGGAAGCAATACAAGGAGCAAGAGTCAAAGTATCCGAGAGACACAAATAATAAAACAGCTGAGCGATACTGTTCCTTTAGAGCAATCATCTCGCCCCTCTCCAGGGACAAATCTCTTTGAAGGAAAGAAGGCTGTGACCAAAAAAGATACACCATGCATTTCATTTATTTCATGCCAGCAATCAAGCAAATCCAGCAACTTGGAAAAAAAAAAAAAAAAGCCTTAAAAGAGTTTGCATGTGCTTTAAAAAAAAAAAAAAAAAAACAAAAAAAAAATAAAAAAGAAAAAAAAAAAAAAAAAAAAAAAGGGCAAAGCAGCCAAATCACAAAGATAAGGCCTACTACTAAGCTCCCACTCTGAAAATAAACTTCTGTTTACTCTCAGCTTTCCCCGCCGGTCCGTGCCTGTTCGAGGCCGATCTCACCGCAAGAGCGGAACACGCCGGGTTCTGAGAGCAGCAAACTTTCCCGCTCGGGCGAGCCGATGGCAGAGGCGTCGAGGGAACCAGGCCGGAGCCACCCCGGCGCTCCCCTGGGTGTGAAGGCGGAGGGAGAGCACCGGGCGCCGCCGGCTGTTGCATCCGCCCAGGGAAACGGGTGGGGGGCCCCGCTCCCACACCCACCGCCGCCCGGCCCGGGCCGTCCCGTCCTCTCCGAGCCGCCCCGGGGCCGAGACGGGGCGGGAGGCGCGCTGCCCTCGCACACCCCCGAACCGGCACCTCCCCGCCGTCCTCCGCCTGGGCTAAACCCTAACTCGGGCCAACGGGGCCGGCCGCCCCTCGAACTCCGCCCGTCACCGAGCGTCCCCTCAGGGCTCCTGCCCCGCCGCCGGGGCCGGTTCCTAGCCCGGGGCGTGGGGGGCGGAACAAAAGGCACCAAGTTGAGCTGCCGGCCCCGCCGCCGCCCGAACTGCGCCCGGCCGCGGTGGCCTGGGGGAGGCGGGGGAGGGTAGGCGGTGTGGGTGCTGCACGGCGCGGTGCCTCCCCGCGGATTACCCGCCGTAATGGGATTAACAGGGGCTGAGCGGCGCCCGCGGGGTGTCCGCCGGCCAGCGCGGCCCCGCGGCTGTCACCGCCCGCGGAGGGGGCGGCGGTGCCGTGAGGCGGCGCGG
>VZTO01004777.1:0-25410 GCA_013400615.1 Syrrhaptes paradoxus | reverse complement strand
CCCAGGAATACCAATTCCTAAACAGACAAAACTCCGTGTTAAAAAATGTCTCTTGGTATTTTATTCTCAGATATTTTTAAATGGTGATGTTGCACAATTTTACTTCAAGTAATTCAGGCAACGTTAACTTCCCCAATTCAAGATATTGTGTTATGATCATATTTTTCACAGGTCTGAGTACAAAACAGGAGTTGTATTCCAATGTTTTTGGTTGGAAAATTAGCATTAGTTTTTAAGATTGTACATGAACTGAATATTAAACCTTTCAACTAATTTACGTCAAATCCCATCACCCCATTTTTTCCAAATTTTTCCTGTTCTGTAAAAGCTTTGGGAACTCTCTTTCATTAAAATAATGAGAAAAATATTTCCAAAGAAGAGANGGTCCCCCAGGGAGCATCTGCCAACATGCATCCTTCCCACTTTTCTGGAAGAAAATTCCAAGATTCCATTTCAGCAACAAGTATTGCTCATCTGGTGCCTCAGGAGAGCTTAGAACCTCCTCTGCAAGGAGAAACACACATCCTGCAAAAAAACCCCTTAAAGCATTCTCTGCTTACTGTTCAAATTTTCAGTATCTATTACTAAATAACTCCACTAAAAATACTTGTGTGCATCTTGTTTTCACATTAACTTAAGTTATTCTTAAACCAAGAGTGGTACCAATACTAAACTCAAAACACATTTTGATTTCATGGTTTACCAGACACAAACGTTTCCTGGACCTGAAGAGAGGTCATGAACAGACTTTGGAGTGAAAAAGCAAAAATCATAAAAATCAAAACTGACTTGAACATACCAGGTCCTACCTTACCTTCTTGAAAACATATGGAGAAACTGGTCTGAACTAGAATGGCAGGAAAAGATCTCACAGAGACCATAGCAACTAGTCTCCCAAGAGTGGAAATTGCCATTCCTCATCTCCAAACCAGAGAGGTGCATTTCACACTAACTCCAGCCTTGCAAGAGGCTCCTTCTCTGGAGACATCCAAAGCCCGCCTGGATGCGTTCCTGTGGGATCTGATCTGGGTGTTCCTGCTCTGGCAGGGGGATTGGACTAGATGATCTTTCGAGGTCCCTTCCAATCCCTCACATTCTGTGATTCTGTGAAGAGTGCTTGGAGATCATCATCCCATGCTGCCACGCCCAGGCTGATTTTCTGAATAGTTCTAAAACTCAGGAGACAAACCCTAGATTTCTACTGGAATAACCAAAATGTCACTAAGCTTCGCAATTTGTCTTCAGATATACAAAACGCACAGCTTTCTCGTGTCCAGAATGGGTCTCCATTCCTCACATCTCTTTTGAGTCAGAAAAGATGCTGTAGAAACCTTTGCCTGAACTAACAACAAAACAAACTGATGGCTTTTGCAGCTAGAGCAGTGGGCAATATCTCCTGAATGAGGCTCCTGTGAAAGAGGAAAATCGATTCAGTAGTGGCAGAGGCACAAACGTCGTGTGACACCTAACATTTAGAGACATCTAACTTGGGACAAAAGGAGATATCGATGGAGGTAGCTCACACCCTCTGTAAATAAAAGCATCTTCTGAACTACACCTTTGAACACAGATTAAATAGCAGGTAACTTACCCGTCAATGTGAAATATTAGTGAAATCTCCTTCAGAGCTGACATGACGAGGCAGCAGGGGGGCTGTCTGACTTAGAGAAAGGATTTTTTTAAAAATTGGTTGATTCTAGGAGTAGGAAAAAAATAGATTCCAGGAAATCAAAGTTTTTCTGAGTAATTGCATTACAGTACAACTACTGAGGCTATTCAGTGAGCCGCTGAACTGCCAATAACACCATCCCACGGACCACCCGAGATACCAACAATTTCTCATCTGTCAGCACCAGCTCAGATAGTAGTCTCCTTTAGTCTCAAACACCTCCTTATGACAAAATATATAATCAGCTAGGCACACCTGTTTTCCTCCACTGAGTAGGGCTGCAGACAATTATTTACCTACAAACTCTGTTACAGATATCCAGTATCAGGTGAGACGAATCCCATGACTTTGACTCAATATTGAGCCCATACCTCTGAAGTCTCAACAGATGTTAAGCTGTTCTGAGCTATGTTCTTTCTCAAAGCAATACAAACATCTTCACAGTCATCAAAAAAGGGAAAAGATCTCTACTAGACAAAAGCTTAGATCCTGTTACTGCTTCTTGGAAGACAACAAATGCATTTCTTAGAATCTGAGAGACCATCAAGCCCCATACAAGCACAATTGGCCAAGCTAGCAAAATAAGAGTGGACTAAATGATAAGAAAAGGCAAAGGTTGCTCCCCAAAGATGCACAGTAAAATACAAATTGAAAAACTATGGGGTGGAAAACACTTGCCTTTTGTATTATTTTTAATACCACCCTCATTGTATTTGGAAGACTCAGGGTATGCACGCACCCCTATAGATACCACTTAAGGCAAAAATAAAGCTGTACACCCAGCGCATACACACATACAGAGTTATCAGGAAATTCACCTTCCTTCATCATTTAATCAAAAATTCCAGCTGTGCAACACATCTTACTCTCATGCACGTACTCCATCCATGAGACTGAAAGATTTACACATGTAGAGAACCGACAACATCTGGCATAGTAACAAATGTTCTGTGCTTGGGGAATTGCAGCCCTTGTGCTCAGCATTACTCTGAAGTCTCTGCAGAGAAAAAGCAGTGACAGTGCCACAGCAGTACACAAACCCTGTGTTGAAAACATGAAGTCTGCAAGTCGCTTTCTTACTCAGATTTTGCACAGGATCCTCACGGAGATCTTGCAGACAAAGCCAGGCAAAGGAGACTAGACATTTATTTGCATTAGTATCTTCCAGGAACAACCCAGAGCTGCAAACAAAAAGCAAGTAGTTTCACCTTCAGAACAATAAGAACAGATGAGAGTTTAGATGGGAACTCACCGAAGCTTCAGGAGATGAACTACTTTGGAACAGTGCTCCTGAACGCTAGTTACTATTGTATGCTTCAATAAGCTAATGAAATTGCAATACTGAACACTGTATCCAAAGTCTGGGAAGTTTTCTAGTTTGTTTTCTTTTGTTACCGAGTACAACTTCAAATACTTTTGCTTGGACGTGTAGGGTGGATTCAATACTGTTTGCAGCATTCTTTACACCATATCAGCTACATCTCTTTACCAAATGCAATGGCTGACCATTTCGATAAAGCATGATTTAGAGTTCTACACTGAGGAAAAATGGTTGAAATAAAACTATGACCCTTCCCATACCAGTACCATGGTTAAATTAGTTCAGCTCCTTCCTAAGGATGCTGTTTTATTTTTTTGATAGCCGCAGATAAAGCTACTGTTCCTACTATACTTTTTTGGGGTGAGAGCACATCAGTGCTGTGGAAGATCAACACTGGGTGCTTAAAAATTTTGTATTCCTGTAAGCATCTATTAAGGAACCTGAAAAGCTAAAATTAGTGATTCAGTTTTTAAATAGTATTAACCCTGGCNTGACACCTAACATTTAGAGACATCTAACTTGGGACAAAAGGAGATATCGATGGAGGTAGCTCACACCCTCTGTAAATAAAAGCATCTTCTGAACTACACCTTTGAACACAGATTAAATAGCAGGTAACTTACCCGTCAATGTGAAATATTAGTGAAATCTCCTTCAGAGCTGACATGACGAGGCAGCAGGGGGGCTGTCTGACTTAGAGAAAGGATTTTTTTAAAAATTGGTTGATTCTAGGAGTAGGAAAAAAATAGATTCCAGGAAATCAAAGTGTTTCTGAGTAGTTGTGTTACAGTACAACTACTGAGGCTATTCAGTGAGCCACTGAACTGCCAATAACACCATCCCACGGACCACCCGAGATACCAACAATTTCTCATCTGTCAGCACCAGCTCAGATAGTAGTCTCCTTTAGTCTCAAACACCTCCTTATGACAAAATATATAATCAGCTAGGCACACCTGTTTTCCTCCACTGAGTAGGGCTGCAGACAATTATTTACCTACAAACTCTGTTACAGATATCCAGTATCAGGTGAGACGAATCCCATGACTTTGACTCAATATTGAGCCCATACCTCTGAAGTCTCAACAGATGTTAAGCTGTTCTGAGCTATGTTCTTTCTCAAAGCAATACAAACATCTTCACAGTCATCAAAAAAGGGAAAAGATCTCTACTAGACAAAAGCTTAGATCCTGTTACTGCTTCTTGGAAGACAACAAATGCATTTCTTAGAATTTGAGAGACCATCAAGCCCCATACAAGCACAATTGGCCAAGCTAGCAAAATAAGAGTGGACTAAATGATAAGAAAAGGCAAAGGTTGCTCCCCAAAGATGCACAGTAAAATACAAATTGAAAAACTATGGGGTGGAAAACACTTGCCTTTTGTATTATTTTTAATACCACCCTCATTGTATTTGGAAGACTCAGGGTATGCACGCACCCCTATAGATATCACTTAAGGCAAAAATAAAGCTGTACACCCAGCACATACACACAGACAGAGTTATCAGGAAATTCACCTTCCTTCATTATTTAATCAAAAATTCCAACTGTGCAACACATCTTACTCTCATGCACGTACTCCATCCATGAGACTGAAAGATCTACACATGTAGAGAACCGACAACATCTGGCATAGTAACAAATGTTCTGTGCTTGGGGAATTGCAGCCCTTGTGCTCAGCATTACTCTGAAGTCTCTGCAGAGAAAAAGCAGTGACAGTGCCACAGCAGTACACAAACCCTGTGCTGACCCTTGTGTCTGCAAGTCGCTTTCTTACTCAGATTTTGCACAGGATTCTCAGGGAGATCTTGCAGACAATGTCTAGTCTCCTTTGCCTGGCTTTTATCTGCATTAGTATCTTCCGTGAACAACCCAGAGCTGCAAACAAAAAGCAAGTAGTTTCACCTTCAGAACAGTAAGAACAGATGAGAGTTTAGATGGGAACTCACCGAGGCTTCAGGAGATGAACTACTTTTGAAACAGTGCTCCTGAACGCTAGTTACTATTGTATGCTTCAATAAGCTAACGAAACTGCAATACTGAACACTGCATCCAAAGTCTGGGAAGGTTTCTAGTTTGTTTTCTTTTGTTACCGAGTACAACTTCGAATACTTTTGCTTGGACGTGTAGGGTGGATTCGATACTGTTTGCAGCACTCTTTACACCATATCAGCTACATCTCTTTACCAAATGCAATGGCTGACCATTTCGATAAAGCATGATTTAGAGTTCTACACTGAGGAAAAATGGTTGAAATAAAACTATGACCCTTCCCATACCAGTACCATGGTTAAATTAGTTCAGCTCCTTCCTAAGGATGCTGTTTTATTTTTTTGATAGCCGCAGATAAAGCTACTGTTCCTACTATACTTTTTTGGGGTGAGAGCACATCAGTGCTGTGGAAGATCAACACTGGGTGCTTAAAAATTTTGTATTCCTGTAAGCATCTATTAAGGAACCTGAAAAGCTAAAATTAGTGATTCAGTTTTTAAATAGTATTAACCCTGGCAAGTTCAGCAGGAACAGGCGAGACGAGACCTCCAGGTACTCCCTGGAACTGACCCGCTGTCAGGCTGGCACAGCTGCTCACTGTGTCCTTTCCTTTGACAATGATTGTTAACAAGGTAGAAGCAACTGCACAAAGTTGCTCTGTGCTGGCTCCGGCACACAGGACAACCCCATCTCCTGGCTCTATTTGTTCTCATTTACCTGGACTGAAAGGAAGAAAAGATGATTAAAGTTGGTCCATTAGGAGAACAGCTCAGATGCTGCTCTCTTACACTACAGAGAACCAAAGTTGATGCTGTTTCAGGGAAATACTAAATGTGCTACTATTTTCTCCACAGTGGTAATCCAAAAAAAGGAAAAGAAAAGGCTGAAGCTTTGAGAAAAAGTACAAAAAGCAAGCTGCAGGGAAAAACTTAAATGTTTCAGACTGAAGGAAAATTCAGATAAAGAATACTTCAAACTACAGTGACAACCCATATGCTTAAGGCAGTTTGTGTCACAAATGTTTGGATGTGATGGTGCTACACAGTTTTCGATAACCCCATTCTGTATAAGGTTTTTTTTCTTTTAAACCTGAATCAAAGGCAAAACTAAGTTTATTCGTCAGTAAGAGAGGAGTTTATTACATGGAAAGTTCTGCCTTTTCTTGTTATAAAGGAAGAAAACTTACACCCTCTTTGAAAAGATTTTTATGTTTTAACAGACCATCGAGATTGAGTTGAAGAACACTTCAGTAAACAACTGAAGTTTTTTGAAGATCAATGCGTATACTAACATCTTCAAAGTAACAGAGCACAAAAACTTCACTCACCTTTGTCAGAAATCAGATACTCTGCTTATGTTTGCTGGTAAATGATGTATTGCTCCTGCAGTACCAAAAAGACCTGAAAAGTTTTTTGATTCTTTCAGGTCAGGCTATCAACTGTTTTTTTTTTTAAACAAAGCACAGACTACTGTAACAGTATCACGGGCTGCCAGATCATGTTGGACACTTGCAGCTGGAACAACACTATATTTTATAAGTCATGAAATGCAATTGCATTTGAACACAAAAAACATTTTAAGTCAAGATATGTAAATTTACTGTCACAAAAGGAAGGCCATTAATTTTCCACTCTACACACTCGGGTGAAAAACTTGTTAAAAAGTCAAGAAACAAACCGGCATAAAAATCTGTAATAGGCAACAATATACAAAGTTTTAAATATAAAACCATGACTCGTATAGTTTGTTACTTGCATCTTTTCACAAGAGGAAATTAAAAGAACCACACATCACGGAACTTCTACACAAGCTTCTTGTGTTTCAATGTCATTTATTGAGGAGTGAATGAGATACTGTCAGACATGCCAAAGAGACTTCACATTCAAGGGCTGGAAGCTGAACAGCTTTCCTCATTGAGTCACTGTACAAGTTGTTTTTGGGAATCTGAAAGTGCAATCAATGAGGTCTTCATGCTCGATGTTTGTCTTCAGTTTTTCATCTTTTGATCTACTAACTTGTTGGGCAGAAGGACACTTTCTACCCTACAAAGACTCACACTCCAATTAATACAATTAACACCAGATGTAGAGAAACGTTTATCTGTTATAACATCTACTGCTGAATACAAGGTCTTAAAGCTGTTTAATTCATTATGTCTAGTGAGAAAATTCAGCTTGTTTCCCTTTCACCATCATATGGATGGCTTATACCATTAGAAAAATACTCTTCAGTGCTATTGTAGGGCTTACAGGAAACTTCTTCCGTGTTGTGGGATAAAAACCGATTTGAACACCGTTCTGAAAGAATGCTTCTTCCTGCTGCCACTGCCTGTAGGTTGCAGAAGAATGGCCTACATGCACTACAGTTCTGGTTTTACTCAAAAAAGAAACAGAAGAAACCTAAACATTAGGGTAAACGTTTATTTGGAGTTAGTTTTCTTGCAGATGATAATTAAGGCCCTTCAAGCAGAGTTCAGGAGCTCCTGTATGGCTGCCTGTTGGTCTGCATTGAGCTGTGATATGCATTCTGTCCACAGTCCTCCCGATGTCTAGAAAACAAATGAGAAGTTGGCTTTATGCAGGCTGACAAGCTTCTAAGGCACACACTAAACTTTCCTATGTTTACACAGCTCAGTATTCACTGGGTTTATGTGTGCCAAATAGAACAGGCTGAAATTTTCAGTTACACAGTCCTACGCAGGTCCAACTAGAGATACTCTAAAATGCTAAACAGAGGCAAGCTCTGGTTAAACAGCACCAGCGTAATTGTTTGAAACTCCTGGGAACTCCCTGTAACTAAGTGGGTCAAATGACAATTGACACTCTTAAGTTAACCAGAGCCTAAGCCATGTGCTCTATTTTGCACTAAAATTAAAAGATCAATTTCAGGCAAAACTGAGCCACCCCTAAACATGAGAGTATCTTTTGGGCATTGGTGCACCAGCAACACATTCAAAGGAAGGGAGCGCTGGGATTACAGCATGACATGCTACACTATGTGTGTACGTGCAAAATTCTGCTGCCAACACATGGTGTTACTCTTTAGTGAAAGGAATGGTAAATTACCCCCCAGAGAGAAGAGAATGTACACAGCATCTATTGGGTAAATGTAAACCCACACCTTCCTGCCCCTCAGTATACCTCACCTGTGCTGCCACAGCCCTCTGCTGAGATGTTAGCTTTTAAAGTCACCAACAGTATGGACTGGTTCTAATAGTACCAGAAAATGCCAAAAATTAAAAAAAAAAAAACAAGGTTGGGAAAAAGTATTTATTCACTTATCAACAGAAGCTGGAAGCAACTGGCACCCAGCCTTCTTTAGAAGAACAATGATAGTAAAAAAAATTGCAGGTGACTGTCTGTAGGTGTTTATGTTTAAATTGAGACAATACACTGAAATATTTCTATCCTGAGAACGCCTAAGCACCAGCAAAAAAGTTTACATTTAGTTCCAGTTATGACCACAATGTTACTCAGGTCAGATGCTGGCAGTGGAAAAGTTTACTGAGATCATTAAAAAAAAGTCTCTCTTGCAATCTGGGAAGCAGCAGTCAGATCGTTAGCAACTACACAGCCTTTAAGATTCCTACCATGGTACAAAACACTTTCAGTGTTTTACTGAAGTCAAAGTACTATGTGTAAAGAGTGACAGGATTGGTAACAGTAAGCTAAAATTATATTTAAAAAAAACCCATGACCTTTAAGATTTCCCCCCCACCTCTAGTATGAAGGTAAATGCAGAAATCTTGTTTCCATCTTATGTTCCCGTCATTCCTGGCCAAAACAAGACTTTGCTATACACAACTAATCTATACATGCATGTGCCACAGTATTGTTAAAAAAAAATAATCAACTAACATTGCACATTTAAGGTAAAGTGAACAAACACATTAGCGTACACTAATAAAAAGTTCAATACCCAGACTTGAACTACTGACAGCAAGGATTCGTATCTGCCAGCCAGAATCTAGAGCAGCCCCTTACACCACTTTCACTTTGAAACTTTGATTTCATTGTTTCTATGCCTTCACATTTTTAACAAAGTCATTTTCTGCCAGACATAATGGATCTCACAGGCTGATACACTCATCCAAGTGAATCCTTTCCAAAATCAAGTATTCCTAAAATTCCTGAACCTGAGTTTTGCCACATCATGCCAGGTAGAATGGATGATAGTTGAACAGCTGCTGCTCCAAATCCTCTATGCATTTTTATAAGCTATATGCTTTCCAGGCACACTACCTGCTGTCATTCGGTGCTGCAACCATCAAGTACACCCACCTGGTAACATCTGGCCCTGGATCAGATCTACCCTATGAGAACTACCACTTACAACACTATAGAGAGGTGCATCTTAAATATTTGAACATCCTCATCACCCAGCAACGTAAATTCTCATTAAGGCATAAAGGAAGTGAACCTTGAGGCGGTTCCCCAAAGGCAGAGAAAACATTGAACAGCCACCTATATTTGCACTGGATTAAAGAGGGCAGTAGTAAAATTACTTGTGGTTTGCACTCATACTCCAGCAAAGATCCCAAGCCTCTGCTGTATTAGTAAGTCACCGCAGGATGCTGGTGACCCTTACAGGAACCACATATTGGATCAATCCTGCAGTACAGTCCACTGACAGAGACAGATTTCTCTCCAGATTTGAATTTCTGTCTCATTAAAAAAAACCCAAACAACCCAAAACCCATAAACAACTAATACTGGCTAGCATGTTAACCATCTAGCTGCATATACCTTAAAACACTGTTTTGTTTTTCTTTTTTTTTCTAATTAATAATCTTCTGAAGTTTAGCAAAAGAGACAGACATTACTCCAGTGCAAATACTACTTGGTTTTACCACTAGTGGCTCAAGGAATGTCCAAGGATCTGCAGGATCACTGGTTGAAGCATTATTCTCCAAGGAGACAAGGCTCTCAAAATTGGTTTAACGGTTCAGTTACTTCTAAAAGTAGATTCTAAATGTTCCCTTTATACCCAAGCAAGCATTTATTTACCTGCACTTGGCGAACAACGTTAGCCAACCGCTTGGTACATGGATCTTCCTGTTTAATAGCTTCATGAATTTCACCATCCGCGATTATACCAAATATTCTGGGAAGGTTAGAGTTGTTGGGACCGAGGACAACTGGGTTGTTGCTGTTACAATCAAAATATTTATTACAAATAAGTTAATGTTTAATTAAAAAACTTCATGTATTTTACATTCAGTTGAGTGATTTTGAAATATTCTAAATGGGCTTATTTACATCTAAGTTTCACTCAGCTGAATAAGTATGAACAGCTTTGTTGCCTGCTGACAGAATGTTCCCTTCTCCTGTTAATATTTAACCAGCTGACCCTTTCATCAGCCTATACTTTATCAGGAAGAAGTTCTGAACTTTACAGAATTGTTGAGTTCCATGCAGATGGAACTGTAAATAGTGTGACAGAAATACCTTGCCTAAAAGGGCTTATTCCTCTCCCTCTCGGTGCTGCAAGGGGAGGAGGAGGTTGTGTTACTGGCATCAGGAGCATCAGTGATTTCAGCTCCTTGCCAGCACTCTCACGGACACAGCAAGTAAGCAGTTCTGCTCCCTCTTTCCTAGAAGTAAAGGAGTGCTGGCAACCAGGGATCTGGGTAGAAAACATGATCTACTTCCAGTCCTGCCACCTACCGCTGCTGGAACGCAGAGGCTGTGAATGCAAGATGGACAGAGAGCCAGAGGTACGTAGCAAGGCTGAGCCACCTGCACAGAGCTGGGTACAGAAGTGTGCTAGCACTGTTATTCCCAATTTCGATATACACGTGTATAGACATACATGTCGGTATTATGGTGTCTCTACACAACTGTATTATTATCAGCATAGAGACCGCAGTTGCCAGCACCCATTTTGAGACCTTGCCTTGGTAAAGCACCAAGAGATACAACGTGTTTGCGTAGTATGGAAGTAGGAAAGCTATTTCCTTTCTACTAAGATATAATATACAGTGTCAGCCAGAACACGGCTACTACATAATGATTCAGAAGCTGACATTCCTCCACTCAATTATGAAGTGCAACTTGCACCCACACTAGATTACCTTTTTTTTCATTGACCTATGGGACAGAGAATAAATCTAAGGAACAGGCTGTGGAACAAGATGCTTTCAATACTAACTGAAATTACTATTATTACATTAAGGGAGATAGCACTGTACCATTAATTTATCTGTATTATTTCTCTACTTCATTATTTGTTTTGTTGATACTCAAACTTCTGGAAAGCAAAAAGATGCAAAGCTACTTTAAAAGGTTATGAAATGAAGGCTGCAAGGGCATCTGTGTTGCTCTTACATAAAAAGACCTGGTCAGTTATTTATGCTGATATGTAAGCAGAGTATCAAAAATTTTCCTGGAATTTTCTGTCAAAGTTCTGAGCTGATCCTTTCCCATCATGTACATATAAAGCAAGCAGGAATTTTTTCAAGCCATACAAACACTAGTTAGAATGAGCACACCAACTGTCTAAAAAACAGCATTAACATCATGGAAGGCTCAGTTCTGTCATTACAAATGATCTTCTCTAAAACATATGCAGACCAACCTGCCAGCTTCTCAGTTTTGGAAAACAACTGCAAGGAAAGAACCTGCGAACAGGCTTACCTTCTGCATTTGTTACGACTTTGACTTACCTCTCAATTAAGTCACACAGATAATTGAAAGTATAAACAGCTTCTTCTTTATCTTCATGAAGTGGAAGCCATGATAACCAGTGTGGCAGGACTTCTTCAACATTTATACAGTCAGGCTTGAACTTCATTATCTTTCCTACAGCTGAAATGCAGTTCTCTGTTGCGTTGACATTCTCTTTGGTTTTGGCATCTGCTGACTGAATGACTCTCACCAGCAATGGAAGCGCCTCTAATTGTTAAACACAAGAATTAAGTTTAATGCATAGACAAGTTATATTTTCTTAACATCACAAATTCTACATGAGACTACTGCACATACTAAAAACAGGGGTTTTTTTGTGACCCAGCCACCAAAATCCAGTCATCCCAATGTTCCATTACTTCTAGGTTCTTCCCTGCTCGATAATCATCATATGAAAAACAAACAGATAAGCTATGCAAGGAAACAAAAGAAAACAGCTCCTGCAAGAGTTTGGATTTGCTTTAGAAGTTCAGAAGAAAAAAAAAATCTTCTGGTGTCTCAACTGAAGTTATGTAACCTACAATATACAAATGTAGTAATTTATAGTAAAACCATGGGTAACACGCATTGTCTTTTAAATCTAACAGGTTCTATGAACACTGGATGATGAAAAGCACTAATACAGGGACATTCACATTAATTTGGACTGCAGCACCTGTCTACAGCCTATGCCTGCTCTACATCTATGGCTTGCATGCACATACACACATATATAAATATACAGATGGACGTACACATACACACCTCCCACCACTAAAAGGTGCACTAGGAAAAGCTTGTAAGAGTAATCTCATCTGGTGAATCCACCTGGCATGGTTTAGAGAGTAAAAATCAAACATCAAGGAAAAATTCCAATTTTCTTGCTACATTAGTAGCAACTTTTTTTTTTAACGGTTGTGCAGGTAGCCAGATACACACTTCTAAATGCACCTTAGTGTCATGTTTTTAGTTACTAGTGTCTATACAGACTTCAGAGCACTACACATGCATGCAGAACAATTGTCCTTGTGTTCTGCTAAAAATATAATGCTAAAGCTGTGAAATTCTATATCAGCACAGAAAAGGGGTTGTGGAACTGTGCAGAAAGAACATTTCAAAATAACCCCAATTACTGAGGAAGAGCGAGATCTCACACTACTTCATTGTGATGAGTAAGAAGCAGGTTTGAGTTAAGGAATACACAATGACACTTGCTATATTAACTTCACTGAATTAGATTTTTGAGGAATTTAGCAGCTATGGAAAAATATGATGAAATCTAAGCGAGATGAGGATACTTTTATAGGTCTAATAAACATTACAGAACTGCAGGAACATTGGTTATCAGACCCATTAGCTTGTGTATTGAATGCAAGATAACAATGGTGGACTTCTCCAAAGTACAATTTCTTTAATAGAAGTTTACAATGTCTAGGCAAACTGAGTCTGCATTTCATACCTCAGGTTTTCATGACTGCTGAAGCTAAATCTCACCTGTGTTTTCTCATATTCCTTAACACTAATGGATGACTCTCTAGGTGTGAGTGTCCTTGCAGCCATTAGATTAAGGAAGGCATGAAAATGAATCAGTACAGTTTCCCCCCTACAGCTTAGCAGATGAGTTTTCTTCTTGTCTAGAAAATCCATCTATTCTCACATTAATGTTGTGATAGATGATCCCTAAAAACTCTTTTGACTATAAAAGACCGTCTTCTACAATAATTTTTTTTGCAAGGACTGACTGCTCTGACATCTTTCACCACCAAAAGTTTCGAGGCCACTGATACAATTTAGGAAGAAACACATGCAGTTGACTAATACAACATTCACAGAGAATACCCGATTGTATTCTTCCACCATCAAAGGAAATAGCAGCAATGTTGACAGTCACATAAATTGTAACCTTGTAACCCCATTTAGAAAGTTATTTGATTTACTGTGGTTTTTCCTTCAATTTCTTTACTAATTCCATTTTTAATTCTTTTTGTTTCATCATAACATAGCTCTTTTGCTATTTACAAGTTCTCCCCATATTCCTGTATTTCTTCCCCAAAATGCTCATGTTAACACATCTGCTTTTTCTGAACAGTCTTGAGTCTTTACATACTGCTGCAAACTTGCAATAGAACAACATGCCAGTGCTATATATTAATCAGTAATTAATTAAAAATAAAAGCTTACAAACATGATGTTTTCAGAGAAGACAGTAAAACCTATGGGGTAGAGAGCTTCTCATGCCATTGGCTTACTTGGTTTCTAATCATAGCACATCTATTAAAATAAACCACAAAGTTCTTCCATACACATACAAAAGTAGTTCTATATACTTTTAAGGTGCCTGCTAATAAGTTGTATGCTGTAATGTAAAAAGGTTATTTTATCTAAACATCCAACTGAAGGAGAAGCCAGGTGTCTGGGTTGAATCAAGCATTATTTGTGCAAATACAAAGAAAAGGATCAAAGTTGCTACATAGTTTAAGTGAGCCAAGATAAAGTCTATTGAATGAAAAATAAAATTATACTTCAACAGATGCTAAAACCCCTCAAAACTCCAAAATCAGAACTATCTTGTCTCTAGGCCTCTAGTTCTGGGTCAAGACAAAAACTTTATGTAAAAGTTTACAAAAACCCCTTTTAGGAAGTATTTTTCTAGACAATTTTAAATTGTCGCCATGTGACAGTGAAAATTAAAACCTCTACTGATGTAGGTAAGGCTTGTGTTAAAGCTCTAATTTATTCCTATCCTATCACATGGTTCTTATTTTCTTACATAATTTAATTCAGCTTTCATTTAAGATTTATGTGAAATAAATAAATACTTGAAAGAGCTAAGTATTTTCTTAAAAAAGGAAAAAACCTCTCTAGTGTGCAAAATTTGTCAACTGGCAAGAAGAGCATCAGCAGACAATAATTTCTTGAAATTCAAGACAGATTTGAATTTTTAGAGAAACACGCAACATTCAGAAAGAAAGCTGACAAAATGTTTCCGATAGGCATTCTCCTTTCATTTCTTAGTCACAGAAATTAGGCTCCTTCTTTTCATATAATGGGACAGCAGACAGCCACATTAGTTGTATTCTAGGCTACTCCTTATTTTTTCCAAACATCTAAAGGGTTTTGCATTACTATGTAGCCATATTAGAATTAAGAAGCAACCATGAGACAGGTGTGTACCAGAAAGGTATTTTTTTATTAAATTAACATTTGCATGTCAGACCATATTTTTTAAAAAAAATATGTATATCAAGTTTGCTAAGCAGTAAGTCCTGCAACAAATGCTACTAAGCAGAACACCATAGAAAGCCCAAGGAACTCAGGCACTTCACTAATCACCATCAGTCTGCCACTCAGGTCATACTGGCAACATACTTTGCTGCCGAAGAGAAGAGACGTCATCAAAGGTGAACAATTTTATTCCCAGCCCCCCCGCTTCTCACAATCACAAATATTTTAGCAGATGCATGTACCTGTGCAAAAAGGACGATAGCTGTCGCCACCAAATTGTGCCATAACTCCAACGCCGTAAGCAGCTGCTTGCCTAACCTCTGGGCTGTTGTCACATATTGACTGTAGCATTGGCCTCAGGAAGTATTCAGCGTACTTGAACGAGGAGGGGCTGCAGTGCTCTACGATGTCGTCAAAGATGCATAGCCCCCACTGTCTGTCTGGCCATGGCCTATGTGGACACTGCATCAAAATCACGCAACATTTAAGACACCATAAAGTCAGTAATTTTGTACAGTCAATGATTATATCAATAGAACAATCATCGTAACAGTGGTCTAGTGTTTTTGTTAAATTCTTCCAAATTTAGTCCCACAAACACATGATTTTCTGTAGTGATACTTGCAGCAATACCATAAACAAAGCAAAATCCAGGTGACTATCTGAGCTACTAATAATAATAAATGATAATACTACTATTAATAAATAATAATGATTTTAGACTAAATCCTTTACACCTATTTCAGTCTTAATTTTCCCCACTAGTCTGCAACACTTTTTTGGCCACCTTCTTGAAAGCCCTTTTAGAAAATGTTGGACACTCCCAGGCAAATTAAACTTCTGAAAATAGTTGTGTGTGTGTCAATGATTCTGGGTCTTGCAACACAGAAATCAGAAGCAGCACAGCAGAGCAGTTGTTCAAAAAGCGTAGGGCAACAACTTGCTACTTGATCCAGAGTAAACCTTCAGCTCCCTCTATTTTGTGAAACAGTAATTGCTACATTCTATCTACCAAGTTCTCTACTATTCCAGCATGGAAAGCCTATTAGCACAACAGAAAAAAATAATCAGTCAAATTAAAAGCAAGCACAGTACTTACAATTAGGTTGACAATTAGTGGAAGTAGCCTTTCAAACCATGGCAGTACCTTCTCCTTATAACTGCTGAATATTGAGTGCAAAATGTCCGATACTTTAGTCAAAATATAAACGTCACTGTCATCCTGATAGGAAAAGGATACAACTCACATTAAGACTAATGTTCTTTAATATTCTGGAAGTCACATTAAATGCTAAGGTCTCTAAAATAATGGAATAAAGTTGGTTTTAAAAAGATCGTTTAATTATTTGATTTTGTAAGTACACTATTTTTCAACTCTTGGTCTAATCATAGAACGGTTTGGGTTGGAAGGTATTTGAAAGATCATCAAGTTCCAACCCCCCTGCCATGGGCAGGGACACCCTCCACTAGCCCAGGTTGCTCAAAGCCTCATCCAGCCTGGCCTTGAACCCCTCCAGGGATGGGGCATCCACAGCTTCCCTGGGCAGCCTGTTCCAGTGTCTCACCATCCTCACAGTAAAAAAAAATTCTTCCTAACATCTAATCTAAATCTACCCTCTTTCAGCTTAAAACCATCATCCTGTCACTACACCCCTTGATAAAGAGTGCCTCCCCATCTCTCCTGTAGCCCCCTTTAAGCACTGGAAGGCTGCTCTAATGTCCCCACGGGGCCTTCTCTTCTCCAGGCTGAACAACCCCAACTCTCTCAGCCTGTCCTCTTATGGGAGGTGCTCCAGCCCTCTGATCATCTTCATGGCTCTCCTCTGGACCTGCTCCAACAGGTCCATGTCTTTCTTGTGCTGGAGAACCCAGAGCTGGATGCAGTATTGCTGGTGGGGTCTCACAAGGGCAGAGTAGAAGGAGAATCACCTCCCTTGACCGGCTGACCACGCTTCTTTTTATGCGGTCAGTATGGAATTGGCTTTCTGGTCCAAGACCGCACATTACCAGCTTATGTGCAATTTTTCCATCCACCAGTATCCACAAGTCCTTCTGCACACAGCTGCTCTCAATCCATTCAATCCCCAGTCTATGCTGATCTATACTGATACTGGAGATTGCCCCAACCCAGGTGCAGGACCCTGCACGCGGCCTTGTTGGAAGTTCATGAAGTTTGCACAGGCCCACCTCTCAAGCCTGTCAAGGTCATTCTGGACAGCACCCCTTCCCTCCAGCGTATCAACCGCATCACACAGCTTGGTGCCATCAGCAAATTTGCTGAGGGTGCACTGAATCTCACTACCTATGCTATTAATAGAGATATAGAACAGTACAGGTCCCAGTACAGACCCCTGAGGTATGCCCTTTGTTACTGATCTCCATTTGGACAACAAGACATTGACCACTACTCTCCGGATGCCACCATCCAGCCAATTCCTTATCCACCATATAGTCCAACTATCAAATACATCTCTTTCCAATGTAGTGACAAGCATGTTTTGTGAGACTGTGTCAAAGGCCTTACAGGAGTCAAGACAGATGACATCTGTTGCTCATCACAGAAGCCACCAGACTAGTCAGGCATGATTTGCCCTTTGTGAAGCCATGTCAGCTGCCTCTAGTCACCTCCATGTCTCCCTTTGCCTTGACAAAGCTTCCAGAAAAAAACTGTTCCATCATCTCACCAGGCACAGAGCAAGACTGACTGGCTGGTAAGTTCCCAGAGCCCTCCTTTTTACACTTCTTAAAAATATAAGTGGATTGCTAGTACCCAGTTACCTAGGAACTGAAGGTTTGGTTCAGGGACAGAAAAATTTTATGAAGACAAACACTGTCTTGTGCAAATTTACTGCTTCAATGGACTCCCTTTACAGAAGACAGAAGGCCCTTTTCCTCTTCTGTACGTTACAGATAACGTTAACAAGCTTTCATTGAAAAGTCAATGGATAATTGCCTTTGGGACAGAAGATTGTGGCAAAAATATAGGCAATATTAATTTTGCCTCTTATTGCTTAAGTTAATTTTTCACCTCGCCCAATTCTGGTGAAGTAAAAATCCTTGGCTCGCATTCAGCTATCAATTCATGTTATATCTGCAAATGAGGATTATTCCCTGGACACACTTGTGTTCGGAAAACCCTTTATCTTTGTTTTAAAGCACAATCTGTTGTACTCTGTATGGTTCCTTTAATCCATTTATACTTTAACAGGTATACAGCTAGTTTCTGGTCCCTAGGGAGAAACTAATAAGTATTTCTCATGCAACAGACAGCTTCCCATAATCAGATACTTAAACCCTCCCTACTTAGACAACTTCTCCATTGTCAAGGCATAATTCAAGCAATAACTCTGAACATTCGCACAAATGGAAACAGAGATGGAGAACTGCTACAGCACACCACAAGGCCCACCTGGCCTAGTATTGCTTGTTTACTAATAGTTGGTAACAGATGCTCAGGGGGAGAGCATAACATTTGCTTAGCGTATGCCTTCTCCTACCCTCTCATATCAGCAGTTTAGTTATTGCCTAAGCTAGGACCATATCAGAAACTAATCTTTAAATATCTTTCATGACTTCTCTTCTCCCTTATGTTTTGCTGCCTTGAGGTAATGGCTACATAAACATATTCTGGGACCAAAGATGTATATACAAACGTCATTTATTACCATATGTTAATTCTGTCCATATTGCAAGTGACATTCTAGTTCCACTCCTACTTTCACAGGGTAATGAAGACAAGTCTTCCTTGCAGTCTTTTTCAGCAAGGTCAAATATAAATTAAGGCATTTTTTTTTAAATGCCTTACAACTCTCTTGCAGAGTAAGGATTCAGCTTTTCTGAAACTGCTGATTGCTAGCATTTTCTCTCATTATCACTACAGAGTGACACATAAACGCCTAACTCACTGTCTACAAGAATGAACAGTGAACAATGCAAATAGGAAAGGAAGAAAAATCAGGGAAGGCTCTTGTCTCAGAACTTGAGTTTTGTTATTTTTTGATCCCAAGCAGCGTGTAGGTGCCAGAAATCTATCCTTTTGAATGCTGGCCTAATGTTCCCAAAGGAAAGGGGCTCAAGAACTGCATTGTTATTTAAGAAAGCATTTCCATATGGGTGCATGATCTGTTAACGTATATTCTGGAGCCCACACACAGGTTAAACTCACGTAAATAAGCTTCATGACTCAACTTCACAAGTTTCACACCTGCAATGTGTGGCAAAAAAATATCTTAGTTCTTAAATTTACTGAATATCCTTTATGTCTCATGTTATAAGCATCAGTGACATTCTTTATTACTCTCCCCATACCAATAATGATTTAATAGAACTCTTGCATCTCTTCTGCAGTCACTTCCACTTCAAACTGAAAAGCCACTTTGGTACCTTAACAGGTAAATAGTCACTTTGGTATTCTCTTGTAAGCAAACGCATTATGCCAGCTACTCATTCCCCTGCCCTCATTTGATACTATTTTAGGTCTATTAGTTTTGAGACAGGCTCCTGATCTTACATGTCAGAGGTCTAGGTATCAGAGGTATGCTCAAGGTTAAGTGCCACCTAGGTCATAAGCCAAAAAGAGAAAGTCAGAAGGGCTAGGCCTTAGATTCTCACTGATACAGCATCTGACAGCAGACTATTTAAAGTCATGCAAGAATTGTTTAAGAGATTGAAAAAAAATGAAGGTCCATATCCTGAACTTCTTCCTTCAGTATACTGGACAAAAACCTTTTATGTTTTCTAATTCACACATGTAGTGTTACCCATTTCTTACCAGAAGTTTTGAAGGAATATGGTAACAGAACATTCTTCCAGGAAGAAATAATTCTGAGGATACACTATGCTTTAACTGAGTAGCATAGTATATCTGTGTAATGTATTTCTATCTATGTATTTATGAGTGGAAAAACTCCCCAAACCAACTTACTTCATCTTGTAATGACTCTTCAACTTGTTCATCATAGTCTTCATCTTGTCTTTTCACTAAATCAAAAAACAAATATTAAACCATTACATTTCTGCAAGTGCATAAAGAGCCTGTGAAAGGGAAAAAATTATGCAGAAACATATTTAGAAAACAGGAAACAGTAGCTGAAGATACAACAGGAATTTTCTGATTTTGAGAAGCTTCAAAGAACTTTCACAGCAAAACAAGTATAAATGAGACACCTCAGTTTAAGAATGTGTAAAGCACATGAAACAGAAATAAATGCACCAGCTTGTTCACAAGGACAAGAAAAGTCCATAGAAATAAGAAACTACCACTGCTTTAAGAAAACTGCAAAGACTTCAGATGAAAAAAAAACACAGAAATGACAACACCATAGGCATATACACTGTCTTCAAGTAAATCTGTCCATCAACTTTTGATTGAACTACAGTATTTCTGCAAATGATGCCATCTTCATCCTCCCAGAGCTTACAAATGTACCTCATGGATTCAAAGCCCAATTACCTTACATAAATACGCAAATTGCACAAATATGAACTAAGCTTTTTTCTGTGTGTTCAGAAATTCTTAGGAATTCTACTTCAAAGAACAGCTATTATCACATCTTAACAGGAATTTGTGTCAACTTACCCTGTCTTAGTTCTTGATTTTTAAAGTGCTCTTCTAGTTTTCCTTTCAATATTCCTCCAAGTTCTTCAAAGTGTTCGTTGTTAAGGCATCCATCTCCCATCACCTCAACGCACTAGATAAAATAGATTGATCGGATTTTCAGCCTTAGGTTATATGAACAGTCTCAATGAAATCTAAGCACACAGAGAATATTAATACATGCTTTGCTTTAAGTGATCACTAGCAGAAATAATACTAATAGAACATTCATATTGTAATCAATGTTATAACAATATTTACAGTCAAACAAAAATTCATGCAGAGGAAGCCTTGCATTTCTTCCAGCCATTTAAACGAACATCAAACACATGCTCTTTCTTACCATAAAAGCTACGAACAGTAATGCCTCAAAATGTGTAAAGGATGAAAGTTACCTTTGCAAAAGAATGCATTATTTCTGAGAGAACATCTGAATCTGGTTCTGTCCCAATGGCTTTGATGAGCGCATCACACATGAAGTGCCACATCTGTGTGAGGTACTCTGGCCCACGAACTCGAGCACATTCAAGAAGGAGGGGCATCGACTCTGCTGCTGCCACTCGAACACGTTTCATTATTAAGGAAATAAAACAATAAATAATAAAGTGCTTCAAATTTAAGCACCCACCACCATAATGAAGTTATTAGTTTTCTATCTAAAACTGATTCTTTTATTGCAGTCCAGTGCATTTGATTTCTTAATTAGATGCAGATTAAGAAAATTTAACTGTCTGCTATTTAAAAGTTGTTTCAGGCCATGACAGAAAAGCTATTCAAGTTCTCCTTCACTTTGTTGACACAAACATCACTTTCTCTACTGTTTGCTTTTAACATCATAGACATGCTTATCTAAAAAGAAATCGGGTGAAAAAGTAGGATACACTGCCTAAAATAGTGTGTAAAACAACATCCTCAGAAACAATTTCTACTATAAAGCAACAGAATATTTTAACACCAACACTTTCAATTCATTTAAGAAAACAGCAAGCACAATTTTGGTTCTTCCAAACTAAGTTTCCATTTTCACAGTAGAATTCGTTAATAGGATATCATCATGGAAATAGAACTTCAACAAGGGAACCATCAGCTTTACAACTTGCTCTGTGTACTCCACAAATCCTTCTTTTAGCTCTTTTGCATAGCAAACCTGAAACACAAAGCATGGAAGTGCCACTTTTAAGGGAAAAAAAATGCTACTAATATTTTTCAACTATGTAATGGTGAGAAAGATTGTTAAAAGTTTAAGGGTTTTTAACTTATTTAAAAAAAAACATGCAATAATCCGTTTATCTACCCCCTCCACTGCGGTATTTTAAGAAATCCTGATAGCAGCATGAGTTCTCACTCTTAGTACATGTGTGTATTTTTTAAACCATATTCAGAAACATCAAAATTTGCAAAGAGGAACTACACTTTTAACATCTCCAATTCCTTAAAAGTTTTGCTAACAAAGGAAAACTAACTGTTAATCTTAAAAATTGAAGCTCCAAACTAAAGAAACTATCTTTAATCAAGTAAACCACAAACACAGTGTCTGAAATCCAAACTTAACACTACCACCCAAAGAAAAACAGCGTTATTTCACTTGATACTATAAAGAATATTTTTATTACAGATTTTGCCTTCAGACTCGATTGTCCAGCAATTCACAGAAAACCAAAATTGTCCTATTACTCACGAGCATCTGGCATGCTGTTGCTTTTTCTTCAAGGCCTGCAGTTTTAATTCCAAAACTTTGCTGATCTCCTAGGTTTACAAATTCCCAACCATCATCATCACTCATATTCTCCATATCTTGTGCTGTTACACAGAGGGAGAGAAAAAAACCCACTCTAAACATGCCACAAAATAATTTATTTTAGTACTTTTTCAAGCAAAACATTATTTTAAACCTACTGTCTAAAAGAGCTACTTCAGGTTTAATGGATGCAGTCTTCATTAAAGGTCCCATGACAACAGGAAGGTACTGCTGAAATTCTTTTCCAAGAATTTTACACATTCTGGCCCATGCTGAGATCATGTAAGAAATCTATAAAAGAGAACAGAGTCAGAATTTTCATGTCCCATGTTTTGTTTTAATGCATAATTAAGAAGGAACGCATAAAGGAAGAACATTATACAATAGAATTTTGAAAATAATTTGTCAGCAGTGCATAGAATTTATTTCAAAGAGAACTCATCCAATATGCAATCCATATAGAAACACACCTTCAGAAGAGCTGCCCCAAGTTTTTATTTGTAACAACATATTGACAACNTCAACAAGGGAACCATCAGCTTTACAACTTGCTCTGTGTACTCCACAAATCCTTCTTTTAGCTCTTTTGCATAGCAAACCTGAAACACAAAGCATGGAAGTGCCACTTTTAAGGGAAAAAAAATGCTACTAATATTTTTCAACTATGTAATGGTGAGAAAGATTGTTAAAAGTTTAAGGGTTTTTAACTTATTTAAAAAAAAACATGCAATAATCCGTTTATCTACCCCCTCCACTGCGGTATTTTAAGAAATCCTGATAGCAGCATGAGTTCTCACTCTTAGTACATGTGTGTATTTTTTAAACCATATTCAGAAACATCAAAATTTGCAAAGAGGAACTATACTTTTAACATCTCCAATTCCTTAAAAGTTTTGCTAACAAAGGAAAACTAACTGTTAATCTTAAAAATTGAAGCTTTAATCAAGTAAACCACAAGCACAGTGTCTGAAATCCAAACTTAACACTACCACCCAAAGAAACACAGCGTTATTTCACTTGATACTATAAAGAATATTTTTATTACAGATTTTGCCTTCAGACTCGATTGTCCAGCAATTCACAGAAAACCAAAATTGTCCTATTACTCACGAGCATCTGGCATGCTGTTGCTTTTTCTTCAAGGCCTGCAGTTTTAATTCCAAAACTTTGCTGATCTCCTAGGTTTACAAATTCCCAACCATCATCATCACTCATATTCTCCATATCTTGTGCTGTTACACAGAGGGAGAGAAAAAAACCCACTCTAAACATGCCACAAAATAATTTATTTTAGTACTTTTTCAAACAAAACATTATTTTAAACCTACTGTCTAAAAGAGCTACTTCAGGTTTAATGGATGCAGTCTTCATTAAAGGTCCCATGACAACAGGAAGGTACTGCTGAAATTCTTTTCCAAGAATTTTACACATTCTGGCCCATGCTGAGATCATGTAAGAAATCTATAAAAGAGAAGAGTCAGACTTTTCATGTCCCATGTTTTGTTTTAATGCATAATTAAGAAGGAACGCATAAAGGAAGAACATTATACAATAGAATTTTGAAAATAATTTGTCAGCAGTGCATAGAATTTATTTCAAAGAGAACTCATCCAATATGCAATCCATATAGAAACACACCTTCAGAAGAGCTGCCCCAAGTTTTTATTTGTAACAACATATTGACAACACCTCTGATCAAAGTTGCTATACATGTAAAGATGTGACAGTGTTAAGATGTACTTGTAATGCACTCATGACTGTCTTGAAAAGTAAATTTCTTTTTGAAATGAATAATTTCCTGAATTTAAATGACATTACTGAGCCACATTCCTGCAAATAGGAAATAGAACAAAAAAGGAGTACGCTACTATTTTTTCAGAGGAGTACTTGTTTTCAGATGTACAAGTCACAATAGCTCTCCACTCATTAGAACAGCTATCTAACAAGTCTTGTTGAACTATGTATAAGAAGGTGACAGCAAGGGAATAGGTCATACAGCGCCAAAAAAAGTAGTTACTAATAGACAAGGAACGACTACTCATGTGCTGAAATATCTGCAGCAGATACTGAAGTTTTATTTCCTAAACATACTTCTGTGAAAGATTCTAAGGCCATCTTAGGGTAATCAAACTCTATTTTTGTAAGACTTTGAATAATTAGTCTGAAGGTGTAATTACATGGCGGGGGAAATGTCACATGTACCAAGAACATTTTTAATACTAACCAATGAGCTATGCACTATAAAGAGACAATTTTAACATACCTGTGGATCATCATCTTCTAGATCGCTGAAATCTGTCTGTGTCTTCAATAACAGCTGCATTACATCCGATGCATCCTGCATAAACTAGATACAGGAAACAACTATGTTTTTGACAGCAAATTAAAAGGGCACATTTCTGAGACTTAAATGCTCACTTAAACTGTTTGATGTTAAGCCCAATATACTATCAAGACACAAGCTAAACCTGGGAATAGACTGAAATGTGGATAAAAGTGACAAGTTCTTTTTCTGGTAGCTTCACCAAGTCAGTCTTCTCTTAGGCTTCACTGTACCTCTATTCACATACTTGAAAGCAGAGGACTATTTAAATAAAACACATCATAAATAAATACTAATACTCACAAAAAATAAGCTGACAATTCTAACTTCCCAGATATCCTCCTTACTAATTTGATTCCTTTATGGAACTAGGATAAAAGCTGACAGTATGAACTACTTACTCATGAGCTAGTAATATTTTAGGTCACATCAAATGCCTCAGTGATGTTAACACCTATCCTCTTTTCACTCTGCATGTTCTCAGCAGTCCTCCAAGAATAATTTATTAAATATTAGTTATTTTAAAACCTGTTTAAAANCATTTTAACCAACTTACCATGTTATTACCATCAACAAAAAAATCCTGCTAAATATATCAAGCCACATGACAAACAAGTACTTCAAGTTCTATTACGAGCACAGTTAAACTTTTTCAGGCATCCGCATACAAATAACAATGCTGTTTCATTTAACTACATACGTTTTACCTGCCATTCTGACACAGCCTAAATGAGATGCTCCAGTATTTCTCAAGGCAAAAAAACCCCAAGAATGAAGAAAAAAAGCTTGTTTTCAACATTGCTCAATACAAGAATAACTTGAACTGCAATATTTTCTACCGTTACCTCAGAAAGGCAGTTACCTCAGAAACAAAAAAAT